>PVHY01004635.1:0-91927 GCA_004024945.1 Uropsilus gracilis
AAAAAAAAATAAGTCCCAATCAAAACAATTGAAGAAAAAATGAAAAGATAAAACATATGGTGGAATCAATAGCTAGGCTGATGGGCTGAGGGCAGGGGGGTTTGAAGTATCCAGTGGGGTTAAAACTGGAAATTGCTGCCTCAATGGAAATGACAGCTCCTTGACAAAGGGGGGAAATAAGATTAGGTCACCCCTGATGGTTGATTTAATTGCTACATGATCCTCCTATAGGGCAGGCAGCAATCTTGACTTCTGAAAGTTACTTTTTTTCCCCTCTGCTATAATGCAGGTTCAGGAAGTCTCCCCCGAGCCCACCAGAGCCGTTTCCATGAACTGATACATACTTTCATTACTTTACAAATCACACTTCTTTCTTCAAAGAGAGGCATAAAGGGGGGGGGGCATAGAAAAGGACGAGTCTCACTGTAACACAAAAGCTACTTGGTGAAAGAGGACTGTTCTCTTTGTGACTTGAAGCCATTTGGATAAAAGTTCACTCAGAGGTTGTTAATGATTTAAACTCCAAAACCTGCGACTATAATTGAAGTAAAAATGGTCTAAGAAGAGTTGTTTCATAAAACTCTCTTTGTGAGAGGAAACTTTGAACTTAGCCGAATATATTCTGTCATGAGTCAGATGTAACTAAAAAATAAAAAGGTGCATCAATATCACTACATCTCTTTTTAGCTTTTTTAAAAACCTGACTCATCATCTTATTATGTTAAATATTTTCTTACCAATTTTAAAATAGACTTTTTCATCAAAGAAGGTGGAGGCACACACTGGGTGAAGATGTAGTAGGGGGATAATGTGGGAATTTGCACCTAAAGCCAGCGCCTCTTTGAGGTTCTGACTGGATTCTCACAATTTGAGTGGTAAGTACAGCCATGAGTTTAAATACCTACCTGACCCTTCAAGGGAACAATAAGTCTTTATTTGCATACTTTTCTTGGAATAGCTTACAGAGTGTTCCTGCTCCCAAAAGAATTTTTTCATTGATAATGAAAGTTCTGGATGAAACCCGTGCTGTCAACTCCCCCGAAGGATCTAGCTTGTTGGTGAGGAGTAAAGCCATGCCAAGCAGGCTTGGAACCCCCAGTTGAATCCCATGTACCCTCTAAACAGGCCCATCAGGTTTAAAATGGAACAGCATCCTTAAACCAATTCTTAAGTGAATTGGCAGTTCAGTTTTCCTCACTACAATTTGAAATAAAACCATCCTTCAGCTCCAATGGACTTGCCCTGACTTTGACTATGAGGAATGCTGGTGAAATGTATGGATTAGTGATAAGTCAGAGCCCACCCATTTCAAATCAGCTCCCTGCCCTTGGGTGTGCACCATCATGAAACCCAATGCCACGTGAACTCAAGGCTCAACTCCCAAACGCTTCACAAGAAACCCAAGTCCACACTGCCCCCCCTATGGGTTACCCCATAAGTTCTCCCATAGGGCTTCCTATAGGCTACCTCATAGAGGCCCCCATTGGTTCCCCTACAAGCTAGGATATAAGAGATTATTTGCCTGTGTAGACATGCCACCACCTCTTCCTGAATTGCTGTGATTCTCTGCAATGTTAGTACACTATAATTGAAAACACACTTTAGGCCTTTCCTCAAAGTAGAGTACATTTCCTGCGACCTTTTAAAGGCATGCAGGCAAATGCTGTCAACTTTTAATTATGTAGGTGTTCTACCAACAGCCAAAAGCATTTTAAAATTGAATTTATTCATACCTCTACCACTTCCCAAAAATCACTTGAAGTAGTACACAACAGCGGAAAATGGAAATAAGGGCAGAGTGATTTCTGTTGAAACCTCAGCTTGCTATCTCTACCACCACTAAACGCTCTTCAAGGACACCAGTGTCATCCCCCTGAACAGTTGTATGCTCAGGGGAAACAGACTAATTTTAATGTTAGACTTCACCTAAAATATTAGCAAGATAAATAGCTGGAGGTTGCTACAAAGGATTTCAAAATCAAATGAATAAATAATTTGGGGAATGTGGGCCTTTTGGAACCATTCAAGTGAACTGTTATTCAGTGTGATTATCTTATTGAAATATTGTAGCTGATTCACCCCAGTGACCCAAGATCTAAAGCTGTGCTTTATATGAATGATTACAATATTATCTCCTCCCTATTTCCATCACCTCTCAAAGGTGGGATTAAAGTAATGTCTCAAAACTGTGCGTTCTAGGAAGACATTTCACAAATGCTCTTCCCGCAGTCAATCCTGCCTCAACTCAAGTCTTGTGGTGGAGGTAGAGGTGAGGTGCTCTTCTCCTCAAATGGTGAGCAGCGCAGGGTCTGCAGAGGGCTTCACCAGGTCAAAATCATTCTCATAATAGCACTAAGATATTATTGGCCCTTTTACTTGTGTTGACGTTTACACCGGCAATGCAAAAGTATGGGAATGTGACACCAAATGACACCAAATGTGTCACCAAAATATTTCCACTCCTTCCTCACTTCTTTCCCATCAGTGCATGTAGAAGAGAGAGGGGAAAAAAAAAAGGAAGGTTCTTTTCAGAGAGTTCTTGGAGGCATGGCAAAATAATAATTCTTATTTTATTACATCTCGATGTTTGAATATCAGACTGAAATTTTTTAAAAAAATTTTTAGTAACACAGAAGCAGGTGTCTGTAAAATCCTTCTGTATCCTGAAGTACATCCGAGTCTCAAGCAAAATCATGTGTGAGGTGTTCTAACATAGCTTTTTGTTTTACTCAAAAAAATAGCTGGAAGACATATCATGGTTATGCAGACTTGCATTTTTCTCCAGAAATAAAGGAAGTAAGTCTGGAACTTCAAGAAAAACAATTCATGGTGATATTTAGCAATGATAATATTTACACTTTCAGATGAAAATTTAAAGTTGAGGTACTTATAAACATATAGCGATTTTAACAAATTTCTGATGCTCACAGAACTTTCAAATGAGGCCCCTGATAATATCAATGAGTATAACTGGATACTGTGCATACAGTTTTCCACATGACTAATACAAATCATATTAAAATAAAAGATCCATTCAAAGCACAAAATAGACAATGGATTTTAATGTCAGTATACAAAGTTCACTGATATGGTTTCAAATTCCCCACTATAAGTAATTTTCAGAAACTACCACTCATCAAATTGGGGAGTACTGTCCCAAAAGAATATCTGAAAAGCCTGTTAAAATGTCTTTTCTTTCCTCTAACTACATATGTGTCTGAGGGTTAATTTTCTTTTTACTGGTCTTTAACCAAAGCAACATATCACAACAGATTGAACACAGAAGTAAATACAAAAATCCAGCTGCTTTTATTAAACCAGCCACAGCAGATATTTACAGAAATGAAAAGCAATGCCCCACTTCTCACTAGCTTTTCTGTTTTGAAAAATAAAGTTACTTTTTATTAAATGTGTTTATTTTTAATGACTTTGGTATTGTTATTTATAGCTGGGTGAATAAATTAATATTTTTAGATTCCAATTATGATTAAGTAATGTTATAAATATCCATAGATACAACCCATATTAACCAGTTACTTGGGGTTCTCAATGACTTTTCAGAGTGTAAAGGAGATCTTATTCCAAAAAGTTTGAGAAATTAATTAAGATGTGGTTAAAAAAAAAAATAAATAAAGAACTCCAGTGGGTATTTTTGTAGAGGGTTGATTCCAGTTGTACATGAGTTTACCCTTCTCATAAATTGAAATCCAGGACTGAGATTGGTTTTGTGGGCTCCAAAGTTAGGTCCCCTGATACACTCCCTTATGAGATAAGGAAAGGGTGTATTTCTCCTGGATAAAGAACCTGATAGGATATGCCTGAGACCTACTAGGGGCCAAGCTGTCTTTCTGAGCTCCGCCCCTTGCAAACCAGGGGACCAGAAGGTAGCACTGAGACCCAGTTCAAGTCTCAGTGAGATTCAGTTCAAGTCTGAAGGTCTGAGAACACCAGTCCCAGGTCAGAAGCCAAAGTTCAAGAATCAGGAGCGAGGTGGGTACCTGAACTCCAGGTGAGTTCACAACTTTTGCTTCTGCTCAGCCCCTCAGTGAATATCCACCATCGGATGAGGCCTCCCCGCTCATGAAGTTGACATCTTTGCTCAATCTTGAGACTCCAAAACTGCTATTACCCTGAAATACCCTCAGGAAGGCACCTAGATATAACCTTTGACAGGTCTCCCGACATCCTTAGCCCAGTCCCCTGGACCCATAGCATGAACCACCAGATAGGACATGTGGGGGCCAAGGTCCATGGAACAGAGGGTACAGCTCTCTGAGCAGAAGGTCTGGACCTCTTCTCACTTCAGATCCTCAGAGAAAGTAAAACCAGTCAGGGGCTCTTTCTTCCCCAGAGCCTAAGCTATCTCCTCAAGAACTAAGGCAGGGACACCTTTTACCCTACAAGCCTGATGCTCTAAATAGAGTGCTTGTTTCCAGAGCAGAGACAGGGCTCTGGCATCTCTCCTGGCCCAGACCTCATGTGTGGTAAAACAGCATCTAGTGAGGATGCCCAGCCCCGCTAGAAGAGGGGTGGTTCCCGCTGTTATCTGTGCTGTGTTCCTGACATGAGACAGCCTGGCAGGGATCCAGGCTTTTTTGTCACAATTTAGATAAACTAGACTTTCAAAAGTCATGGGTATGCAGAGTCTATGACCCTACCAAGCACCTGGCCAAGGAAATGCTTCTGGCCATGTTGAGTGTCATTCATTCGAATTCCTAGACTGGAGTTCTTTGCTGAAGGCTCTTGCGGTAGCTCTTCCACTCAGCCCCTCTCAGAGTAGCGGTCACGTTTAGATGAGGTCAATTCCCATTCTCTGTGGTCCTTCCTGTCAACTCCAATCCTGGAACCACTCAGTTCTTGCTTATTTATTTCTAACTTCAACCCCAACTGCAACTGCAACTCTTGCCTTCCAGCCTCCTTTGCTAGGACCCTTAGCATCTCTGTCAATTTAGCTTCCCTGGGCCTATTTTCCCCCCTGTCTGCATGGATGAAAACTCCCCCAAGCAGCTGCTCCCCAATTTCATGCATTTTCCCAACTGATTTGTCTGGTTGCTTAATGCACTTCTTGGCTGCCTGACCCAGTCACCCCCTGACCTGCCTCAAATCATGCTGCCATCTCCTGCGAGGCCCCTCTGTGTGTGCCTTTGCTCACAGCCTCTCTCTCCAGCCACAATCAACTCAGAGTCCATTTCTCTTCAGTGGCCAGCTCTACCTTGATCATCTCACCCCCCCTCCCCTTCACCTACTTTGCATCAAGCCACCCAAAGCCGCCTACCAGTCCATTTACCCAACTCGCATTCCTCAGACTACAGTTTGTGGAATAAATGCCTAAGGATAAGTAAGAATAACAAAGAACAAGATTGCAGCACACCTAGAATTCTGATTTTTGATCATTAGCAAATAAAATGGGAGCAGAGGCCAATCACAAAGTTGCCTGTGTGCATCCTCCTTATTCTCTTTCCCCTGGGGTCTCAGTTTCAGCCAGTGTATGCAGACCAGTTGCCACCCTTCAGTTTTTTGCCAAACTGTATTTTGCTGGGTAGCTCATGGGAAGGACGACTCACCTGGCTCTCCAGCTGGGTCTTTGGTTGTCGAGGGATTGGCTATGCTTTTTTATTGGATGAAAAGTCCTTTCATGTAAAGCAGCAAATGAGAATGCTTTGGGAGTTAGGGATTGTAAGCTCCCTCTTTTCTATCATTCAATGTCATTCTGTAATATTTTTAATAAAGAGGGGAAATGAGAGCTTCTGATGAGAACTGCAGAACTCTATGGCAGAAGGGGCTTGCGGATCACTTGGGTCAACCCTGGTGTTTCAGAGATGAGAAAATGGTGGGACAAGTGGGTGATGCTAACTGCTGAGTTCCAGCTGGTCATTCTCTGCTATTCCAGAACATTAGAGCTCAAACATAGGCTACGGTGAAGGAAGCCCAGTGCATCTTCATGTATGTGAGCAAACCCACTTTCCCAACCAGTACTTAGAAATAGTTGCTAAAACAACATACAAAATTAGAGAATTTTAAATATTGTTCAGGGAAAGTTCTGCATTGGTTTGATATTATTTTCTAGATCCCAGAAGGTTTCATGAAAATGTGAATAAGAGAAAACCATGGAGGCGAGAAAGAAACTTTTAAAAATTATAAAAGATAACTTTTACCAACCATACACTATGTTGAGAGCACAAACACTTTGGATTAAAGCTAGAAATCCAGGCTGGGGCGGGGGGTAGGAGAAAAGGGACCACAGCGGTGAGCAGAAGCATCGCAAATATTCCAAAAATAAAATATGCGTACCTTCCTGAAGAGTTTAGGGGACCCAGACTCAGCCTCTGTTGCAATGTCAGCCAGTGGTCCACTGCCCAGGCGCCTGACAGAAAGCTTGAAGTGGGGTCCACAGGCATCTGGTAAGGGTGTCCCTCATCCTCTTGCCATGACTCTCAGGAGTCTGCAGGACAATGGGGGAAAACGGAATGTGATAACATGTTCAGGGCAAAAAGTGATGCCTACGGATTGCTCAAAACTCCAGGAAGGAACAGAATGGATCAGCTGCGAGGCACGTACTTGTCTGGGAGCTGGGTACAACTGGTTCGGCCAGTGTCCTTTGAGTAAACAGCCTTTGGTGAATGTGTTAACATGGGAGTGTGGAGTCCCGCCAGGAGAAGGGAACTGCGGGTCGACAGTATTTGTGTGAACACCTTCTAGACCCAGCCTCCCTTGGCACCCACCAGAGGACCAGCAGATCCTCACGTCCCCGCTGAAGGTGTCCTGAAGGCCAGACCACAGGCATCAGAGGCATCCTTGGTTTCCAAAGGTCACGCCTCCAGACATGCGCCCCAGGAGGAGCCAGCTCCTTTGGTGCCAGGTTGTTTGTTGCTCTAGAGAAAGGTTAGGTGACCAACTGCTTCTTCAGTTATTCCAACTCCTTCGAGAGTTTGCTTCTTGGGAGGGTGTCTGTGGGAAGGTTTGTTGTGACTTTAGTGTGGTGTAAGTGCTCTGCTCAGCTCCTACCTCATGTCAACATAGTTATGTGGTGGATGGAGTGGGGGGGAGGGGGGAGAAGAACACTTCATCAGCTAAGACTTTCTGATTCATCTTCACCTCCACTATTTGAACCATTTCTTCACTTGATGCTAGGGGAAACTGAGGCACCACCCAGAAAAGGAATTGCTCAAAGCTGTAAAATTACACCACCTTTACCTGGGAGGCTATAGACCTTGTAGTTGGATTGCTACGTCTTCTCCTTGAGCCCTGTGGTCTCCCTCTGTCCATCAGGCAGATGCTTGAAGAGCGGAGGGCCTTGGCCTGCGGGCTAAGAGACGTCTGTCTGATGGGGAAGGAAGAAGCCCGGTGGCCCCATACTCTCCCCAGGAAATGTTGCTTTCAGTTCCCTGAAAGACAAGTGTGAGCTCCCACGGAGATATCAACTGTTACGTTATTAAAGAGACCAAAGTAATCACAAAAAGCAACCAGAAAATAGGCAGGCAGAAACGGATGTAGGTTTCCCTTGCTTTTCACCCCAGTTCACCCCCACTGGGGTGGCATCCTGTGGGTTTTCTAGCTCCAACTCCCCCCAGTTTCCCGCCCTCCTCTGCCCAGTCCTGTGCCCCACAGAGCTGACCTGGAGTGACTGTATCACCCAGGCTCCCTGGCTGGCCTGATGTGGAGCTGAGGGCAGCCAACACAAGGGACCTGTGGAGGGGAAGGAGGGGAGGGGACAGGGCAGGTATGTTTCTTCTCTCCTCCTTCCCTGTTTCAAGGCCTTGTCTTTGGCTCTAAGTCTGCCCCTCCATGAATACAGTTTCTGAGTGGCTCAGACTTCAGGACACTACATAGCAGAGACTCAGGGACCACCATTTCCTCCCATCAGCCCAAGAGGTGGCAAAGGCCTTGCACTGTAGTGAGTATCTGGTACCTCAACAGCCCTTATCTGCTCCTGTGTTCTTCCCCACAGGGAAGTAGCCCTGTCCTCGCAGGTTCCTCACTGGAGATGCTATTCACTGCCTGAACCTGGACTGATGAACTCTTTCCCTCTTCTCTCCCCCTCCTCCTCCTCGTCCCTTCCTCATCCTCCTTCCTCCCCCTCCCTCACTCCCCTCTTTCCCATCCCCAAATATGTAAGGAGTCAGAAACAGCACAAACCACTGGGATGCCATGATCAGCAAACAGAGATATTAGCCCCCATCCTGCAGTGTTCCCAGAACCCCACACTGCATTTCAGTTAGCCCTTCGTTATTGCCCATAAAGATCAGATGATAGCTTTAAACCCAAAAGGGTCGAAATTCTTTCTTCAGGCTAGCTTGGAATCTGAGTACAGATGTGAGACCCCATGAGAAGCAATGATAGATTCCAGTCCAATAACCCATGATTAGTGGAGGCTCTCAGTGGGTGTCCAGGTTCCCCCAATTCATACGCTGAAAGTAGCCAGTGATTTGGAGGTGGGGTCTTTGGGAGGTCTAGGGTTATGTAAGCTCTTGAACCTGGTGACCTCAAAAAGGGACTATCCCTTTTATCAGAGCAGGCACTGTAAGGGTTCTCTCCTTCTCTCATTTTCTCTGTCTCTTTCTGTTTCTGTCACTCTTATTTACTCTCTGTATCTGTCTCTGACTGGCTCTCCGTGTGTCTTTCTCATCCCTGTCTATCTCTACCTCTGTCTATGTCTCTGTTTCTCGGTCTGCCTCTCATTGTTCTCTCTAGAGTGGGGACACACAGAAATGGTAGCTGTCTGTACACCAGAAGAGAGCCCTCATCAGAACCTGTCCCTCTGACACTTTGACTTCCAGCCTTCAGAAATGTGAGAAATAAACATCTCTCATCTAAGCCCCTGATCCAGTGGCACTTTCCTATAGCAGTCCCATCATGCCCATCTAGCAGATCAGACAGAATCAAGTTGCCCCCTAAAACCTCTTGGTTCTCTGGAATCTAAGGCCATCTCAGGTCCCTGCTCTGAACAAATTTGGTGGCATCTAACCAAAATGCTAAGTATGGTCTGTTTCTCACACCTCCTGTCCATGCTGGGTGCCATTTACCCACAGCAGCCTTGTCTCTGATCGTTCCCAGAAGTGCTCCACGTGCTGGCCACCAAGCCTACCTTCTCCTGATAGGTGGGGCTCACCATCTGCCTCACTAAAATCTGACTCTTCTTCCTACAGGCTCACTTCCCAGGGACTCCTTATGTTCTTATGCCTCCAAAAATGGCAGACCCTAAGGTAAAAACTCTTCATTTTTTTCTTTATTTTCACATCATCAAAAAATATTGCTATGATTCTCTGACTTTAAATGTAAAAGTAAAACATCATAGATCAGTGACAATAAATACATTAGCTACTTACCAGCAATGTCTTCAGCGATACAAATGGCTGGACATCTAAATTTTTAAATATAGGTACATATACCATAGCCAGAGAGTATAAGCCATCATAGAATAAACATGGTATCTTTCTGAAATGCTCCTTCTTTGGCTCAACTATTTCTTGCAGAAAAGTTAAATATCAAGTAATCTGAAACATACTTTTAAAAAGAAATGGTTATACTACATACCTTGGTTTTTCTCATTGAAAAAGTGGGGGAGGTGATGATGTCTCTGTGATCAGTGTGGAGTGGGGTGTGGGACTGCAATGTATTCTGGGTGTAAAGGCCTAAGTGTCATAATTGCCTCTGATATGGACTAGAACTCTGAATGAATTTTAAGTCAAAATGCAAGATCTCAAAGAAATTTTGCCTACAAAATTCCTCAAGCTGTATCGTCAGATCCCAGGGAATAAGTTTCCATTTTCTTTGGCTACTAGAGCATAAGTTTGAATATAGTACCTCTGTTTTCTGGATTCCCTGTGCTTTGTCCCAATGCAATGACTTTCAAACAGGAATTTTAAGCACTGTGGTAATCATTCAGTTATAAATTTCACTTATAAAACATTCGTTGAGGTTTTTATGATTTGATTTGTTTTAAGCCACCTATTCTCCCCCTTCCATCCTCATTGTTGTGCCTGAAACAAAATAGATGACCCAGTGTTATGTGGCTTCCATCAGTCATAAGTCACAGCCCATGCTGGATTACTTTTAGGTCTATGCTAATGTCCAACAGAAAAGTTTATTTCTGAATGAGGACTGCCCTTTCCCTTTTTAACACTCCTTTTTGTCAAGAACAAACAGATAAGAGAGCAAAATTAAAAAAAAAAAAAAAGAAAGCGCAATATCAAACTCACAGGTTATTCTGTAAATCTGGCTTTTCTCTGAATTCAGGACAGGACCTTTTTTTTCTGATATACAAAAAACAAAACAAACAAACAAAACCCCCCCAAAAAAACCCAAACCATACCCAAACAAAACAAAATAAAACCCACATATTCAAATTTGATAATGCTTAACCAAATCTCAAGTTGGAATCTCACCCTTGAAAGGACTAGAGTCACCAGACAAATCTGGTTGTATCTTTGTGCCTTGAATGAATAAATGCTTTTAATTACACACTATTTTAAGCTTGTGTCGCTCTGTTAGTTACTATGTTGGACAACTGCATTCAAATCACGACCGTATATACACAGTGCTTAATAATACCATCACATGGGGACTCATGGTTGCCCTCACCATTAGCACCCATATTTTGGGGAACAGTATGCAAAAACCAACAGAGCCCTCATGCAATGAGTATCATATTGACAAGTTGTGATCATTTTTGTAAAAGGTTTTTAAGGGAACCCTTCAGGCTCTATCCAGTTACTTTTGTTTAAAAATAACAAAACCAAACAATGGAACATATGAGCACTGGAAAAAATGATAAATGTGGTAACGTCTCCAGTTTCAGAGGTTTTTGTCAAAGAGGTTATATCTTGAAAACCTGTAAATACGCAGTCACTGAACTTGTTCACTTATAACTTAGTAGCCTGTCTAAAGGGACCACAGGACTAAGGTGGGAACAGATGACATACCATTGAACAAGACAGAATTTCTTGTTTCTCCATTCCAGTGTCTGGTTGTTATATGCTCTATCTTTCAAGAGAAATAAGAGATCTAAATATCATTGAGAAATCTCCAACTCTTGGGAAATATACACCAAACTAAATTCATCTGGAGATTAGACCTGTGGATCACTAGTTTCTGCTCTTCCCTTCATACAGACAGAACTTTTGATAAATCATTGTAACTCAGATATTATTGGTATCTTATTTATGTCAGACTAAAATATAAATAAGGTCCTAACTGCCACTTAGTGTCCCAGACTCACAGACTCAATTTTGGGACAGGGTTAGCACTTATCTACTCTAACTTCTGTCTCCATTATCCTTAGAAATGAGGTCAACTCTAATTAGACAGATATTATTGTAAGAATTCTTTACCAGAGTCGGTCATAACTAAGCAGTTCCCATCACAATCATTAGGATGACTATAATCAAGAAAAATGAAAATAGCAAGTGTCGTGAACATAGAGAGAAACTGGAACTCTTGTACATTGCTGGTGTGAATATAAAATGGTGCATAAGCTATGGAAAACAACATGGTGGTTGTTCAAATTAATATAGATTTAACTTATCATCTAGTCATTCTGCACCTGGACATATACCTCAAATAATGGAAAGCAGAGATTCAAGCAGTTATCTATTTAAGCATGGCCACAGCAGCACTATCCACAGTAGTTTAAAAGTGGAAATCATTCCAAATGTGCATTGATAATTGAATGGCAATACAGTACTTGGAATAGTATACAGCCTTTAAAAAAGGAAGGGCTTTCTGACATATGCTGCATGAGGGAACAGTGTTAAAACCATTATGCTAAATGAAATAACACAGACACCAAAGGATGAATATTTCATGATTCCACTTAGAGTGGTCAAATTTGTAGAGAAAGAAAATACATGGAAATGCTGTGGAAAAGGGAATTGAGAGCTATTTTTTAATGGGTACAGTGTTTCTGTTTGGGAAGATGAAAAAGTTTTGGAGACTGTGGTGGTGATCATACAGCAATATGTATGTTAAACATGGATTCATTTTTTTCTTTTCCTTTTTATTGTAGTAACAGTAGTGTACAATAGAGTACAGGTTTAATTTAAGACCACTGAACTGTGTACCTACAACTGGTGGAAGTGATAAATTCTATGTTTGATATTTTTTACTGCAATAAAAAATATGCTGATTGAAATCTTGCATTTTCACTCTGCTTCTGTCTTCTGTCCTCTGAAGTTTAAACTGCGCTGCTCCGCAGACTGAGCTCCAAATATTGGAGAGAGCAGCGGGGCTACTTTTCAGACTCCCCTTTTGCATCTTTGCTGCTTCCCATCGGAGTCCTTCCAATCTCGCTGAGCCCATATGCTCAGGCCAGCACAGGAAGACGACCTCCCCCTGCTCAAAAGACCAGACATCTAGAAGGTCACTGCCAACTGCACAGAGCTTGAGTTTCTACCTCCTTTTCATTGGGGCCCCAGAAATTGGTTCTCTGTGGCCATTTGTTAGGCTTGCTAATCAGCAAAGGCGAGACCACCTGGAAGGAAAGAAGCAGCGAAAATGCAGCAGCCTAAATTGTTATTCTCTCATCAGAGGTCTTCATAGCCATTTCATTAGTAGTAACTTGTACTTCTTTCGGAATTCAGTAAAGGTAGCTTGGGACTTATATGTCCACTGATAATTAACTTGCAGCTGGAAAAGCCTCCAAAGAGGCTTGTTCATCCTGGAACTCATCTGTCTGGACACAGTGTCTGTCACAAATGAGATGGGGCAGAGGAACAACAGACCTTTCCAGCGCTCCACCCTGTCCCACCTTTCCTGACCCTTTTGCCACTGCAGAGTCAATGTAGTCTCCAATGTTAAAAGTCAACTCCTCCTTTCATTAGGTACCAATAAAGCGAACTGTTCTCCTTCCTAAAAAGTTCTCTTTTTCCCTAAAACCAGGGTCCCTTGATCTTACGTCTCACTTGGCATTTGCCTACACATGAGCATGTGCTGGAAGTCACTTCCTAAAGCAGCTTCGATAAAACCCATGAACCTTTTTGACCTCACAGACTTAAAGGCATCCCAACTTATTTCCTTCTAAGAAGAAAGGCGGAAAAAAGACTTCCTTGCTCAAATGGCTAGCTTTTCAAAGGACCTTGAAAGATCTGGGGGGGGGGGTGCTGGAAGTCCCCAGCTTGCCAGCTATGGCTTGGCTGCCACTAGGTCATGTTAAATATGAATGTGCACACAGGAGAAGGGAGGTGACCTCAATTGTCTCAACAGGATGTAGGACAGCACAGGGCCAATACAATGAGTGGCCCAGGCCTTCACTGTTAAGAGCTTTAAATATCACTGGCATTAGTAAATGAGCAGCTACAAACCTGCCATAAACTTTATGAGTTCACAACACAGTGTGACAAATCCTTCTTGAAATATTGGTTGTGGATGAGGGATTCCTAAATGCCCCGGGTATGGACATCAGGCAGATGAGCCAGCAAGTTATTTGTCTCTGAGCCAAAGTCCATCCATGGGGCAGAATCATTATTTCTTATTATTACTATCAACCAGAACAACAATATGCAATTTGATGGCATTTGCGCATTATAAACGTGCTTCCAAATCCTTCTAAGTTATGCTGACCCACTATAGAGCAGGGTAGAAGCTCAGGAGGAAAGTACAAAACTCAGATGCAAGAGAAACTGATCTCTAGGGAACTCATAAGAAGTTGTTCATGGTTATGGCTGAAGGGTCAAAGCCAGCAGGCCCCTGGTGCTTGAATGGCCAACAGTGTCTGATGCCCCCACTATGGATTTCAATAAAATGTCCAAAAAATCTTGCAGGTTTTTTCCTTTCCCATCCTGCCCCCTGCTCTGGGCTTGCTATCATTTTCCACGTATTTCTATCTTCTTGTACATGGTCTTCTTTTGTAATTATGCATAACTGCCAAGGCTACAGCTTTCCATTTCTTATGCCTTTCAAAAAGTTTTATTTTACTTTGGTGAGCAGGCAAATGCAATCTTTCTATCACTTTCTAAAGTGTGCAATGCAGTATGGTCAACGAGAGGCAGTGTCAAATAGCAGACCTCTAGAACTTACACATGTTGCTTAACTAAAATGCTATGTTCCTTGATTACCAACTCTTTTATTCTCTCCTACCATCTGCCCCTGGCAGCCACTCTTTAATTCTGTGAATTAAAGAATTTGCCTGTTCTAGATACCTTGTATAAGGGGAATCTTGTTCTTCTGTGACTGGCTTAAGTCTCTTAACATAGTAACCTCAAGGTTCCTTCATACTGTCACATACTGCAGATTCACCTCCTTTTTAAGGGGAAAATAATATTGCATTGTGCATAGCCATTCTTCATCTATTCATCTCCTGGGGGACACTTCGATTGTTTCCACATCTTGGCTATTGTGAATAGCCAGTTGTTAGAATGTGAGGGGATCATTTTAGTGTGTTAAAAAAAACAACAGAGCTAGAACTTCTAAATTAGGCAGACATCTAGAAGCAGCTCTCTAGAACAATGCTTTGAGTAGCAGGTATGACTGTTTTGGATGCAAAATTCTCTCAAGGGAGAGAAGACCTCTGGGTCATTGGACAGTACAGGGATGGACTAGCTTCAGTCCTCTCGAGGTTGGTGCTCTACCCAGCACTGGGTGTGTTGCTCTGTCTTCTTGGCTCCCAATCCCATTGGGGCAGCTTTCATCGCAGGCTGAAGATTACAGCCAAATGGAGGCAGGGTTCTAACCTCTCAACTTCAGCATGGGAAGAACAAGAGTCTCTTTCCCAGAAGTATCTGTTAAGTCTCTTAAGTCTCTTTGTGTGACATTGGCTGTGACTGGTCCTTTCCTTACCTCACTTCTGACTCAAACTCGGAGCCCAGAAGAGTGTGATGCACTGACCATCGTAAGCTGAGGTCACCAAGTAGGTGTGTGGAGGGAGGGGAGGGCAGAGGGGAGGGCACTGGGATACCACCTGAGCTATTGGGAGCAAGAGTGTAGCTCCTGGCCACAGTTAAAGGAAGAAGTGTCCAAAAAACTCAAACACCCACTTCACTTCACTCCAGAGAGAAAGTGTAATGGATTGGGTGGGCATAAAAGGCCTGGACTTGAACAGAGACGTTGTAAGGAAGTGTACTAAGTGTTGGATTCCCCAGAGACAATGAGAAAAGATCATTAGCCAACATGGAGGAAAATAGATTCCCTTCCTCACAGTTCTTGTATCCTGTTGTGTAAACAATTCCTATTATCTGAGGAATGAGACGTTGCTCACGTGGTGGAAGCATTATTTAAAAATTGCAGAACATTATTTTGCTTTAAAACACTTTCAGCCTTGAACCTGGGTGTGGGTGAGGTACGGGTGGGGAGGACATTACCTTTCTTCATGGAAGGAAATGAATCTGTTCCCTGTGGAAGCTGCCATCCAGTGGCCTTTCTGCAGCTGCTTCTGACTGAATTGTCTTTAGTAAGCCATTTCTGTGCTTCTGAGAAGCTAGGTACATGTCAGATGACTTTTGACATGTTAGGCAAGGGGCTTGGTGGACATCACATGTCATTGTGCGACATATTAGTGCAGAGAGGATAATGGGGTGCTCCCCACTCCCAAGGACCAGGCTGCCTTCCTCCAGTCTTCTGTGTTGGGGGGCAGAGGAGCCAGAATGTCTGAGTCATCAGAAAGCCTGTGGAATGTCATTCTACTTTTTGCCCAGGAGCATGCCAGGTTAAGACTATATCAAATTCAAAAGCCCGGCCTGTTCTTTCCTTCACACTCTGAATGGCTATTCCCATTGAGAAACACGTTCCATTGAGTCATCATTGGAGTATTTTGCCTCTTTAGAGGAGAAAGAAACACACAAAATAAATACGGAAATAGTTCATTCAATGAAGATTGCAGCCAGGATATTTCATTGTCATCCTCTCTTTTTGTTTTGCTACTTTTTTTTTTTTGGTTTTGTTTTTGTTTTTGGCTAATGACAAAAAAGTGTGCTTTCTGCTCCAAATTAAAAATTCACTGAGAAAGCAACAAAAACCAAGTATTCAGCAATGTCTTTCTTTTAGAGAACTGAAGATGTTAGGATAGGAGCTGTGCTTTCTTTCTGCTCACCTGTCTTTTGAGGTAAGAGCAATACAGGTGTGGAATATACTTGGTAACCCTTTGGTTCAAGGTGTGGAACCAGAAAACAAAGCCAAACAATGTAACCTTTGAAACGATGCTATGTTATTTCTGGTTTGGTTTGGCCAACTAAAAGCGCACAGGTGTCTTAGGCCTCAAGCTTCCTTTCTGCTCTTAAAAGAGGAAGAGCACACCCCCTTAGCTGACTAAGTCTCTTAGTCCTTGGGAGGAGAGAAACTTAGAATTTTAGACATGGATATCGTGACCTAATCTTCTGTTATGAAGCTATCCCTCTACTCTGAAACGAATCTTCCTAATCTTTGTATCTTTCCATGTGCCCCCGAATTTTAGTGCCACTCTCAACATCAACCTTAAGGAAGCTGGGGAGACAAATTGAGGACTACAAACTCATAAGCAACCGAATGTAAAACATGGACACCAATCTGGGTAATTCAGCCAACATTTCCTCTTCTCTGTCCCCTTGAATGAATGTAACCCAGAATCTGTGAGTCCGAGCATTTACAAGTTCATTACCTTCCAAGGTGGAATGTTCTGGCAGTATTAGAAGTCCTCTCTTAGGAAGTCTTTATATCCACATCCGTTAACTGAATTTCAGTACTACCTTTTCCCCAACTACAATCTTCTACCATCTCATCTATCTTTTGTCACTGGGAATCCCTCTGTTTCACATTTTCTGTTTGGTCCTCTATTTCATCCCTTTAACTGAAGCCTGGAGTTCTGTGATAGATGTGGACTTTTCTGACAGAATCACTCTTCATCCACATGAGCTGAAAAGAGAGCATCCCTTCCATAAACTGTGCTGACTGTAGGCAACTGTGTCATCACCTTCTCTTCTGAACTCTACCATTCACTCATGCCTACTTCTCTCTCTTGAGTTGTGAAATGTCTCTTTAAGTTAAATATTCTCACATTCAGCTCTCTGACAATTTCATCCCTAGTGAACATCTTAAACTCCAATCTTTGGAAGAATCTTGAGAAGCGGTGACCCACCACTCTGCTTCTGTACGCAATTGGAGACCATAAACAAGTTCTCAGTTTCCACACCCCCTTTCTTGACAAGATACCATTCCTCAAGCTCTATGACATCATGTGGCCCCAACTTCTCTTTCCTGTCTCTTCACCCATACTTTTCTTGCAAGAGTTGTCTATTTCCTGGTATTATTTCCTAATCACCTGCTCCCCTTTTGTTTCGCTCATCCAACGATCTTTAACAAGCACCTATGACATACACTAATTTAAGGATACAACAGAGAATAAAATAGATGGCATTTCTGCTCAGCTCCCATGAAGATAACATTCTGAAGCAGGACTCCTAAGGACAGACATACCAACAGCAATGACAGCATTGAATGTAGAATATCAGGGTGTAACTCATGCTCTGGAGAAAGAGCAGAGTAAGTGCAGAAAGTAAGGGAGAAGCACCCAGAACTCTGGTCTTTGGTTTCTCAACTAGTGCCAACTGTTTGCTTAGTGAGCAAGGGGCAGAAAATGCCCCCAGGCAAGAAGCTTGGCTTCTAATGGGCTCCCATCTCTTGGGGATGAACATGCAAATTTCCCAGCCCTCCGTGTCAGTTCCAATGTTTTGTCGAGTTTTCTACTTGGTTTTGGAGGGCTAGTGAAATCCTCTGGCTTACATTTAGGCAATGGCTGTCGCTGCTGTTGTAATTTCCACCCCTGCTGTCCTAATTGAGTTGCTCTTTCATCATTTCTAAGCCCCAAGTCCTGTCGGCTCTTCTCTGGTCTCATCCTTCTGATGTTTCCTCAGCATTTGATTCCATTGGCAATTTCCTCTTTCCTCAAACCTTCTCCCTTGACTGTTATGATACTTAGGTTTCGCTTTTTTTAAAACCACACGTGACTGTGCACGCATTTGAATCCTTCTCATCTTTTCCA
Source organism: Uropsilus gracilis (assembly GCA_004024945.1). Classification (NCBI taxonomy): domain Eukaryota; kingdom Metazoa; phylum Chordata; class Mammalia; order Eulipotyphla; family Talpidae; genus Uropsilus; species Uropsilus gracilis. Next base: position 17,945 of record PVHY01004635.1, read on the forward strand.
CGTGACTGCCAATTCCTTGAATGCAGAAACAGATTGCCCGTTTTTGTATACGAATGCCTAGCACAAAGCTCCTGACATGGCAGGAACTTCACAAATGTTTGTTGAGTGAATCACAGGCACAATAATGAAAGGCAGTGCAAGGGGAACACACTTGGAAGGTCACTGAGTTGGGCAGAACTTCCTGAGGTTGCCAATCTTCTGGTTTGCCTGGGATGACAAACTTTCAGTGCCCAAACTTGGAAAGTCCCAGGCAAGTCAGGATGATGGGTCACTGTCAAGCTTTCCAACCTCATCAAGTCATGGCATGTGGGAAGCAGTCGTAATTGTATGGCCTCCTGCAGCGGATTGGCGAGACCGGGCTTGGCAGGAGATGACTTGGGAACTCTCAGTTCCTTGCCTGCAGGGCCCTGGGGAGCACCACAGGGATTATTCGCTGAGCACTGCTCCACCCTGGCTGGGAAACATGTGTGTGCTCACCAGCAACCCTGCTCAAGGTGGTTCCCAGAAGGAAGTGCCCAGGTGGGAGGTTGGATCTGAGCCGGAAGTCCTGAGCCGAAGTCTTAACTGTGCCTCTCAGTACTTGTGTGAACGTTGACAAATCACTTCATCTCCTGGAGATTTAAAAGTGGGAAAGTAATAACATCCATTTCCTGCAATAATATGAGGATTGAAAAGAATTATGGACAGAAAGCATTTTATATACTGAAAACACCATGTGACTGTTACATCTTTTGCTTCTATTACATAGCTTGCAAGTTTGGAGGGAAAGAGGCTGATTGAAAAGATAGACCTACAGACGCACTCTTCAGGACAAAGGTGGAAAGAAGATGAGGCTGGAAAAGGGAGAAGAACTTCAGCTTTCCTAAGAGGGCACCTCAAAGAGATGGGGAGCAAGGAGGAGAGGTCTGAAGGTTGGAGGGAACCCAATGGACAATGGTGGAGGATTCTGGGAGCTTTGGTGGTAGATGTGTCACGTACATCTGAAAAGGGGTGATCTGGTTCCTCTTAGTCATGTACACTGTGATAAACTGGTCACCACCATGATAAGTTAATACTATGATAAATTAATTAAAAAATAAACACTGCATTGGGAGGAATTAACAGCAAATTATTTAAATCCAACTTCAAACTTCTCAGGAAAGTAAAAAAACAAACAAACAAAAATAACAAAATAGTACAGTTTGCTCTAACTTAGGTGACAACAGGAGCTAAAAGCCCCTGAGAAAAAATGGAAAATTTGGGATATCTTTCTTTTATTAACACAAGTGACAAGTGTGGTAATGAGTGACAGGAAAGGGACTTGGGCTATTGGTGAGATGAATAGATAAGGGAGAGCCCCACATGGGACAGAGCAGGGAAACTGAGTCTGGAAGAGAAATCATCATTTCTTCCTCTTTCTTTCATTTTCTTATGGTTCTCACAGTCCCATCTCCCCCCACTGATCATAATACAGTCAGCTTAGAAACATTACTCCTATTACTTGTATTTATTGAATTCAATATTACTTTAAAAGCTTGGAAGTTGAACCCTTTGTCTTCCTTTTTCACTTAAAGAAGAAATTAGTAGTGAGAGTGTTTTCACACCCATGTAGCCAAAAATGATATTTTTAAGTGAATCCTTTATTACTCTTATGGGGGAAAAAATCTCCTCACCCTATAATGCTTAAAATATCTAACATTAATGACTCTTGTTTAATATTCCCTTACTAAAGAGTGTGTCTATTTCCTGTGTAACTTTCTGGAGTGGCAATGTCTCTCTTTTAACCACCTTTCATTTGGTGCTAAGGGCACAGAAAAGATTAGACCCTCCCAAAGGCCAGCTGCCATATAGTCTGTCCCATAGCTACCACTGTGCTGTGAAGAGGAATATTTGGGTTCAACAGCTGTCAAGTCCTACTGCCCCAATTCTTAGTTCACTTGAGTTATTCTGATTATTCTCATAAATAATGGATTTCTTAAAATTATTGCTTTGGTTCTCATGCTGTAATTTGATTTGTCCCTATTCTCATTTCTCATGACCCTCACTATTTATTATAAATACTTTCACACAAGCACACTTTTTTCCCCTTTTGCATGCTTTCTGGAACAATTAAGGCCACATCTCTATCTTTGGCCTATATCTTGGCAAAGATTAACCCTCTGTCATTTCTGTGATTATTGAAGTCGGTGCTAAGACATCATTTCTGAACTTGAGCTTTCTTATTTGCTTTGCTGTTCGATGTTAATTGATGACATCAACTAACTTGTCATCTCCTTACCAGTCCATCACAGTGTTTTGTATAGAAGCAGGAAAATATTATGTTTGTGTAGAATGGTCTTAGATTTTCCAATGTTGTTCATCTCTTCCTATGGAAAATACCATAAATACCAACCATCAAGTCACTACCTGGCAATGCTTTTAATATGCAAGTATATCTTTTTCCATCCAGGCATTTGTAATTGCCATAGATTTAATTGAGCTACTGGGCTATATGTTGAATTCCCTATTTATACAGGAGACAGTTCAAGACATTATTTCTATGGAATTTTGAAATATTCAAACACAGATATTTGGAGAAGTCTTTTCACTTTAATCCATGATTCTCTATCAAAACAATTCCACAGACCATTCATCTGTTTGGGGGCATTTGGGTTGTTTCCATATCCTGGCTATTGTAAATAATGATGTACAGAAAGCTGGCATATGTACACAATGTAATATTACTTATCAATCAAAAAGACAAACATGTCATTCATGGTAACATGGATGGAACTAGAAGGAATCATGCTGGCAGAAATAAGCCAGAAAGAAAAAGAGAAATATTGGATGGTCTCACGTATATGAGGAATAAAAGGAAAACAAACAAACAGATAAAAAAAATAAAACTTAGTTTCAGCAACTGAAGCACAGAGCATGAGGGAGCGGTAATCAGAGGTGGAAGGGGCACAAAAGATTTAAGACGATGGTTCATGGGTGATAAGGTGGGGGAGAACCCCAAGGTAGATAACAATGTAAAAAAATTGTACCCACAAAATATAAAAAAATTAATAATAAAGCACACACATGCGCACACACACCACACACGCACACGCACACACAAAACCCCAAAAACTATTCCATAGAAATTTTGTTAGGTATGAAAATGAATGACTATGATAAGGTTGGACTAGATTTTCTCATTGCATTTGGTCTATCCTAGTAAGTCAGTATAAAATTTTCTATGAATTGGAAGATTCATAATTAAATTTAAAACAACAATGCCACTTCTCCCTGTCATTATTTGCTGCAGTCTTCTTATCTCCAAGTAACTTTTTCTTCCCTAGAGCAACTGAAAATAGCAACCTATATGCTGTTTTCCTCTCCATTCCAGTTCCGACCATCAACCTGGGTTATTTCAGTGTCCACAAGAAGGTCCTTTAAGCTCCCTACCTCACAGCTTCTTAATCTCTTGCAGATCAGTGTTTTTGGTTTCTATCCCCCAAGTATTTACTAAGACTATACTCTGGACTTGTTATCATCAAGAACCAGCCCACCTCCGAAATTCCACTGTCTTCTTGGATCACAACATCCTGTCTTCTTGACTCTCATTCTTAGTCTACACCTTGCAAGGCTTTTTTCTTACTCCTCTTCATGAAGGTCACCCCCTCTGTTTCTGAGTATGCTACTGAAAAAGGATGCTATTGATTATAAAATACATCATTATTCTATGCACTACTAGGGAAAATAATATGCCAATGAAATAACAGAACAATGATTTCTTATCACTTAGGGTCAAAACATTTCTCAAAAGAACTCTTTTAGACATGTTTGGACTTAATTTTGATTCTGTATCACTCATATACATCAATAAAGGAGTTTTGATTTCATCAAATGTCTTAGTTTTCAGAATCACTTTTCAAACCAGCGTCATTGACCCTATGATTTTCCACACAAAGTTGTCCTCTGAGTTCTCCACAGCACTGGGAAAGTAGCCCTTCATTGTCTCTGTATATTTTTTTTAAGACACTGGCATCCGTTTTGCAAGTTTTGATGATGACACTTTATTGATCTCACCAGAAAGTATCAATGGAAGGTTTTTGACAACTACAAGAGCTCATATTTCTTCCTCGAATGGTCTTTAAATTGCTTGTTGACTGAAATGTCAAGGAGGTGTCATTGTCCAATCACGACACCAGAAAAACAACCTCATTACCACACTTTCCAGCAAAGCTTATCTTTAACTGCCAATACACAAATCCATGACATACATCAAGGACGAACATATTGGATCAGTTATGTGGGGTTTATGGAGGACTAGTCATTTTCACTTTTTTCATTCCTTGTGCTTTGTGGGAATCTCCTTTGACCCAAGAACAATCCGTTCTTATTCAACTTTCTCTGAGAGGACCTCTGGGGTTGGGTTGGAATTTCTTTCCCCTGTAGGCTAAACCTGCTCTCAAACAATGTATCCAACTTATACCTATGATCACGTTTGCATGGACACAGACTGAAACAACCGTACTGTGACTGCGACCACTGAAGGAGAGAGGGACCCAGCTTTAGAGCAGTTAAAATGTGTAGCTTAAGATTTCTGTTTCTAGAAACATGGACTACACATAATTTTCCATAGTCTTCCTGCTAAGTATAACTGAAAGTCCTGTACATTGTAAAGCAGACACAATCAACTTACCCTAAAAGAACAATGAAAGGAATTCTATAAATTTCCCAAACTAAAATAAAAGGAGTCACAGAACATCAGGAGGTAAGAAGGAACTTCTAAAGCAAAAAGAATAATAAAGTGGGGGCATTAAATATTTTGTGCTTTCTTTTCTTGACTTCAAGAAATTGTATTTGATGGTTGAAGCAAGAATGATTGCTTTCTATGATGTGCTTCTAGATGTGTGTAGAGGAAAATTTAAGAGAATCCTACTATAACCTGGAGATGTTGAAAGAACCTGAAAGGAATTGAGGCTTTTATTCTTTACTCAGAATGGTTGAATGGTGACACCAGTAACTGTGATAAGTTATGATTATATATATATACATATATATATACTCTATGAATATATAAAGTGTAGTAACTTGAGCAATCACTAAAAAAGTGATATACAGAAGAACTCTGTGGATACTTTAGTAAATCAAATTGGAATTCTCAAAAAAAATTAAATAATCCATAAGAAGTCACAAAAAAAGAGAAATGAAAAGCAGAATGAACAGAAAACAAAAACTAACTCAGATTAAGTCAAACTACCAATAGTCATATTAGTGCACATGGTCTATACATATCAATTGAAAAACAAAGGGTAGCAGAGTGGGTTAAGACCTATGACCCACCTATAAGTTGTCTCTAAGAATATACTACTAACTATAGTGTAGGATTAGGGTTCCCTGTTGGGTGTGCTGAAGGGTGTGATCCCAGACCTCTAAATCACATCTAGTGTTGTCAACCACTATTATTTCAATTGAAAAAAAAGAAAAAAAAAGAAAAAAACACTTCAAATATACTTCAAAAAACATACTTCAATACCTACTGACATAGCAAGGTTGAAAGTAAAACAGTATATGTGCATATGTGTGTGTACATATATACACATATGTACATATATTATACTTTTATACTCTCTATATATCTTTTAAAAGATGCCATATATACACAAAGCATTAATCAAGGGGAAACATATTTGGTTGTATTTCTATCAGGTAAAGTAGACTTTGACACAAAGAAAATTATCAAAGGCAAAGAGGGATATTATATAATGACAAAAGTATCAATACACTTAGAAGATATAACAACCTTAAATAAGCATGCACCAAGCAACAGAATTATAAAATATGTGAAGCAAAAACATAGAAAGGAAAAATAGGCACACCCTCAATTATAGCTGGAGACATTCATACCACTCTTTCAACAATTGATAGAACAATTAGATAAAAAATTAGTGAGGATTTAGAACTTAACAATGTCAACAAGAGGACCTATATCTATATTATATATATATAATATGTAAACATATATAGATATAAACACTCATAAACAACCTTGCTATGTCAGGAGAATATGCACTCTTTTTACCTATCTATGGAATACTTACCAAAGCCGATCATGTACTGTGTCCTAAAACAAACCTCAATGGATTTTATTTTATTTTGTCCACCACCATTCCTTATATCCCCTTGTTATTTTTCCTTCATCTCCTTTTAAATCAGAGGCCTCAGGGTGTTTATTAATGTCTACTGATTTTTGAAAGTGTGTAAAAGAATTGTCTATATATATATATATATGTCTAGTATTTGTTTTTCTTGTTCTGACTTACTTTGCTATAGAATTTCCTTTTGTTGAAAATGTTTGCACTTCATCCTTTTCTTTAGACTGTATAACGCTCCATGGCATGGAGGGACTATATTTTCTTGATTCAACTGTCCATTCAATGAACATTTAGGCTGCTTTCAGATCCTAGCTATTGTAAATAATGCTGCTACGAGCATTATAGAACACACAGGTGTTTGTGTTATCAGCACAATAATAAAAATTCAAATCATACATAGTTTGTTCATAGTCACAGCAGAATCTAATTAGAAATTAAATAGAAACTAAAATATCAAAATGCCTGGAAACTAAAAACATACTGCTAAGTAATCTATGGGTCAAAGAGGAGGTCTCAGGGCAAATTGGAAAATATGTATCTAGCTAAAAGAAAATACAATATGTCAAAATTTGGGGGACAAAGTTAAAATCATGCTGAGAAGGAAATTTATGCTACTAAATGCATATTTAGAAGAGAGGAAAAAATTCATATCAATAATCTAACTTCCTATCTCAAAAACTTAGAAAATTAAGAGCAAAATAAACTTAAAACAAGCAGAAGAAAGGAAATAGTAAAGAGTAGGTATCACTGATATTGAGAACAGAAAAGTAATAGAGAAAAATCAGTGAAACAGAGAGATGGTTCCTTTTTAATTAAAAAAAAAAAAAAAAACCATGAAGTTAACAAATGTCTAGTAAGATGACAAAGAGAAGGGCTATCAATACATACCCTGCAGACATCAAAAGGACAATAAGGGAACACTACAAACAGCAAACTCCACACACATCAATTGGGAAACTCAGATGAAATAAACCACTTCCCACAAGCCACCACAACTCATCTAACATGAATTAAACCATTCAAATGACCCTATAATTCTTAACAAATTAAATTCATAATTTAAAAACTTCTAAAAGAGAAATACCCAGGCCCAGATGGTTTCACTGTAAATTTCTACCAAACATTTAGAAGAATTAACATTAATTCTACATAATCTTTTCTCGAAAATAGAAGTGACCACTACCCAGTTCATTTTATAGAACTGATATTTTGTGTGTTGCTTCTAAAGGCTGTCACTGTGGACAGAGTTAGGGCATATAGCTATGTATCTGCTAGGCAACACACAACATACAAAAATAATAAGATCAAATTTTGAATGAAATCACAAATAAATAGAACCACTCATAAGACAGCGAGAATGTAATGCTGGAGGGAATATGAAAAACAGCTTACCAGTTTCTTGAAAAAACAAACATACACTACAACATGACCCAGCAATTGTGTTCCTGTAAGTTAATTCCAGAAAAATGAACACTTACGCTCACACAAAAACTTGTACACAATTGTTGACAGAATCTTTAACTGTGATAGACCCAAGTGGAATATCCATCCCAGATTTCGTTCCATAGATGAATAATTTCCTTCAAACCATGGGATAGCCATATCCCAGTGTTTACTCAGTATCATGGAATGAAAAGGAACAAGCCACAAATGCATAAAATGACCTGGATATATCTCAGATGGATTATTCTGAGTAACAAAGGTAAGTCCCAAAGCTATCTACTTTAAGATACTGTAAGATTTCATTTACATACATTCTTGAACTGATGGAATTAAAGACATGGAGAACAGAACAGTAGCTGCCTGGGATTGAGGAACAAGGTGTGGACAGGAGGGAACTGGGTACGACTATAGAAATTTGATGTCAGTACAAAACCTCTGCCAACCTCTCCGAGGGCCCTTTGTTGGGATGAAAATATTCTCTAACTTGGTATTATCTTGTCAATATCCTGGTCTCATTATTGAACCATAGTTTTGCAAGCTGCGACCTCTGTGGGAGGGTACACACAATTTCTCTGTATTATTTCTTAAATCTACCTGTAATTAAATTTTAAAAGTTTACTACAAATGATAGTAATGGATTACAACCAAGTGAATAAAGAAATCACGAGTTCATGTGGACATAGACTAGTGAATGAATCAATTGAAAGTTTGATGAAGAACAGCAAATACAGTTGCACACATACAACAATACATTAAAGGGAAAAAAAACTGGCAGATATTATTTCAACCATGATCAAAGCAAGAATCATCAGTAATAGGGTCAATTGAAATCCTTATACAGGTATAAGATGCAATAGGAAGTGATTCCACTTCTTTGATTTTCCTGCAAAAGGCACATAACCTGAATTTAATCATGAGGACACATCAAAGTCAAGCTGAGGGATGTATAGCAAACATATACCTGTTCTCTTCAAAAGCGTCAGGACAGGAAAGGCAGGGTCTGTTCTAGAAGGAGGAAACCCGACCCCTCCCACACTTTTCTGAATCTGAACAGGGTTCTTTTGCTGAAAAAAGATCACTAGGACATTTGTCAAAACTCTACTGAGGTTTGAGGATTAAATGACAGTGACATCACAAGTGAATTTCCTAATTCTGTGGTTGTTTTTTGGTTATGTGGGAGCATATACCGGTCTGTGGGAAATACAGAAAGAATGAGGGGGTGTGGAGTCATCAGCTCAGGCCTTTAGATGTGGTTAGTAGGGTTCAGGGAGAAAAGGGAGTGTTGCTTTCTCCCCTTTGTATTGTAGTGATGATGGCTTTCCTCTAAGTTTGGGATGCTTCAAAATGTTTAAAAGGAAATATTCCTACCTAGTTATCCTATCCAGATATTCAAAATCTAGCCTGTGTCAAACAAATGATTGACCTTCTGGATTTTCTCCTTGTCTGATTTTCAATTTTGATGAGAGAGAGAGAGAGAGAGAGAGAGAGAGAGAGAGAGAGAGAGAGAGAGAGAGAGAGAGAATTAAGCACTACCTAAGGCTGGAAACTTCAAGATTATTCTTACCATATTCTCTCTGACTGCCATCTACTCTGCCTCAGAAATACCTCTCAATTTTAACCTAATTTCTCCTCCATTGCTGCCACTGTGGTTTCTTTGTGGGTCCTTGACATTAACTAATTTCCATGCTTCCTCTTCTTCTGTAGTCCGGGTGGCAATTATCTTATGAAAAGTGATGACTTTAATCTTCTTCCCTCATGAAAGACTTGGGCTAGTTGGCCAGCAAGCTCAGGAACTTCTAGCAGTGGTAGAGTGGCTGCCTGCCCCTCCTGAGAAATTGTTGCCCAGATTTCTCAACCTTTCTCACAGCCCAGCCATTCCTTAACTTCTTGTGTTCATTTATTTAATTTTAATTTTTTAAATTTTGGATTTCTTACAATGCATGATTGTTGATACCACGGGAACTTCCACCCCCTCCCCCGCCACTTCTGGTCGCTTCATTTTCTTTCTTATTACTATTTATCCATGTTCCATCTTTTTCTTTTCTGGCGCTATGTCCTTATCCTGGGTGAAGATGTGGTTTCTTGGTACATGGTAGACTGTGCTACTTAGATTTCAAGTCCTAATTTTGCTGTCAAAAGTCAGTCTGCGCTCATTTGGCTTGTTTCAGTGCTTCCTCGTTCTTGGTTACTGTCCTGTTTTCTGTCCCATTTTGTAAAAAAATCTATCTAAGACAGAATTACACCTACAAAGTTACCGAGGAGTTGGGAGCCAAAATCCCGGTTCAAAGGCACCTTAAGCAACAGCAAAGTACACCCCCTTTCCATAGCGGGGGGAGGAAGGCCGCAGAAATATGACAGTGAATCCACAGCAATGCTGCAAACCAAAACCAAGGAGACCAGTCAGATCTACCATCTGCGAATGGCTGTCTTCATTGAGGAACCTCTCTACCAAAAAAAAAAAAAAAAAAAGCCTGGGAGTAGTGTTCCCTAGGCCAAAGACCTGTATTTGTTTATGCGTGTCATTCCCACTGTCCAAAATGCCTCCTACAAGGGGAGGAACGTGGCTCTCACAAGACCCACACACTGACGAGGCCCTGCAGTGTATTCTATCCGACCAGCAGAGGTCGCTGCAGAGGGCATGCGTAGCTTCAGGAAGCCTTCACAGCTGTCTTCACTTGAGTCGAATCTTTCTAGGCTCTTCTGGTGTGCAGACCTTCACGACTTCTCCCTAATCCGGCTTTCCAACAAGGCACAGTGGCACCAACCCGGATTTACTGAGGTAAGTGTAGACACATCGGAGCGTGCCTGCCCATGATGACTCCCATATCGTTCTTCTTTTAGGAGGAAGTTCCCGGGAGAAAGCACTTGGAATGTGTCTACTCTCTTCTCCAGGAAAGTTGCGTTCCTAAGTGTTGATGCAGGATGACACGTTTTATCTGATTATGACTTTGGGGTGGTTTGGGACGCGTGCATGCAAGCGTTTCCTTCACTCTAGTGCTGCTGATTCCGTTTCTCTGAAGGGTCTGCAGGTCTCTGGAGAGAGAGTAAGCATGAACTAAACCATGATCCCTGTGCAGCAGGGCATCGAACATATTTCTGGTACAATAATTAAAAAGTCTTTGTTATGGGCGTAAACATCAAACTTTGGCTCAAAGAGAAATGAGGAAAAGGATTTGCATGTTTCCACCAACAGTGTAGAAATGTGTTTGGTCTGGTTATTTTTTCACATTTTAATTATGTTCTCTCACTACACATTTTGGAGGGTTTTAGAAATGAAGAAGCACAACAGGCAGATGCACAAAGATGAAGAAACAATGAAACTGAACAGAGGGACAGAGAGTGCCCCCCCATGGAACCCCCACCTTTCCTTCCCCCCACCCCTCCGTGTGTCCTGTGTGCCCTCCAGGCTCCTGTGGGAAGTCAGGATTCACCAACGCCAGACCCCCAGGGGGCCGAGCAGATCCCTCACCTGCACTCCCTTCAAGACTCAGCCAGCAACTGCCTACACGCTCCCACCAGTCCTCTCTGAGATCAATTTCAGGACTCCTTAGATTGCGGGTAACTTGCTTGGTTGCTTGGTGCCATAGGCAGGAGGAAGGTGGGCTGAGACAGGCTAAGAAGGGGCACCAGAGAGTGTGACTTTCAGCTTATGGGGGGTGGCTGAACAGTCCTAAGCCAGTCCCCTTGTTTATTCCGCTACAGGGAAAGTCACCTGTTTCAAAGTCACTCCCACGCAGTGGGTTAGCAAACATTGTTTCTTCATTTTACTGTTCTCTGCTGGATCAAGTTGCTAGAGGTGGAAAGTTTTCATTGTCTCAATACCTAGAAAACGAGTTTTAAAAAAACTCACTACGTAATTAAGGATGGTAGTCGTAGTTTAATGCCTGTTTATATTTAAGGTGGGACCATCTACCTTGGCCTATTGGTGACAATTGAGTTCATCAGCTTGAAATTGTTGGGCTCAAGTGAAGACAATAAGCCCCTCTCTCTTTGGTTCTTGAAAAATACCTGGCAATCTGGGAGCTCTGGAGATATGCAGTCTCTGAATTTCTCTCCTGGAGGCACGTGGTAGGTTCCGTCCACCTGGGAGAATGGGGGTGAGTAGCATACCGTCGACCCAACTGGCACCCTCATTTATGTTTGAGTCTCCAGTTCTGAGATTCCATCTCAGGCTGCATTATCTATCTAAAGACGTTTGGGAGGGGGTGGGGAACTCCCATGGTGCTTAATGTGTATATTGAGTGTAGGATAAATTCTGATTTTTGGAATTTTGCAAAGTAGCAGAGAGGAAGAGAAAGAAATGCATCCTAAAATCAGAACAAAAAGATGAATACTTGAAGAAAATTTGTTCTTCACACCTTGGTTCAATGAAGAAACGACATTTATTTTAAGGACATAGAAAGATCTGGAATCCTCTGGCAAGGAAATGGGTGTACTAGGGAGGCACCAGATCTCAAGTGCCTGTGTTGTTTTCTCTCCATGTGTTTCTCTAGTTCGTCTTCCAGTAGGTCTTCATTTCTTCTCCTCATAATTTCATTTTTGACTTTAAGTGCACAATTTGGACACAACTGGGTTGCTTCTTACAACTTGGAGATTCATTCTTAAAGCATTCCAATTACAAAATTCAGCCTAAGGAGCTGATTAGCTCTGCTTAAGTTGTATACCTACTTTGTCCAATCAGGTTTGGTTATGGAGTTTGGTTCACCCAATAAAAACGTGGGCACAAAGATTCACTTATCAGCGTTTGTGTGCTTCGAACTAGAGTTTCAATATAGGACAGACTGGAGAGGGGATAGTCATTGAATGTGTGGGAAATTTTTCAAATCCCTGAGTTTTGGAATTAAATGAAAGAAAATTATAAAAGCGCCTTGGCTTACTGTGAAAATGACCAAAATCATCATTTTACTACTCAGCTAGTTTGTGTCTGCTGGCAATAATGTGGAATCTTCCATATGAAATATCAGAGATTGAATGTTTTGGACTTTGGGTTTATATAGTGGATAATCTGTGTAACACAGTTTTTACTTTAAATTTTTATTTAACATGATACACTGTGAAATAGGAATTTTTTTCATATTGCCTGTAGGAGTATCACTTGCCAGAAGCTTTTTAGAAGTCAATATAGCTGTGTATCAAAAAGGTTACTGCATCTATAACTTCATTTTGAATTTGGTTTGAGACTCATTTGAGCTCATACATACATAGTTGGGACTCAATGAAACCTTGTTGAGAGATTGGTTTAACTTTTGTTGGCTTTTTACATCATGTCCTTTCTTGCTTTTGTGTTTAACTAGCTTTACTGGGGATAGCATGTCAAGCTTAGGTTCGAATGACTCTATAGAGCAGCATTTGCAAAAGCAGGTTAAATGTGTGTGTGCTTTGTCCAGTTGAGTAACGAGGGCATGAAAACTCAGCTTTGTGTTCAAGTTGGCTTGTGAGTACAGGTTTATAATGTGAGCTTCGGAATGTGATGACTGGAAGCAAAGTTGGGGCAAGGGTACTGATGAGAGGTTGAGGTTTTTTTATGTCCACTCCTGAGTGAAATTTCATCATCTCAGAATTTTCCTGGTCAACTGACCTTCATCTGTAACCAGAACTCATCACCTCACCCAATGTGCAAGAAGCCAGTCTCTCTCTTCAACACTGACTCTTTGTCAGTAGTTGGAGGTAAAGCTGTGGAGTATGATATATATGTTTTTAATGTTACAGACTTAAGAATGCACCCCTTTCCCATACTCTACAGATCTTGTCTACCTACACCAAGCTGTTCCTATGGGAGTTGACCTACAAAGCTTTTAAGGCGTGAGATCACACCCTACTGGTCTTTGAAGGGCTAGTAGAGCAAGAGGTCTCCCCTCACCCCTAGTCTCATTGAGATGTAATTGTATGTAACATGCTTATTTTAGGTGTGCAAAATGATGATTTGATACATGTGAATACTGTGACATGGCCACCACAGTAAGCTTGGATAATATCTATTACCTCACATAGTGATGAATTTTTTCCCAGCTAATGAGCTTTGAAGGTCCGCTCACTCAGTAACTCTCAAATGTACCTTACAGCAATGTTAACTATAGTCACTACACATTCCATGCCCAGGCCAGATTTTCCTTGTAACTGGATGCTTGTACTTTGAGGCCACCCTCCACCCCTACCTCTGGCAACCGCCAATCTGTCCACAGAAGATCTTATAACCTGATTCAGAGAGTCATCTTACAGGCTCACACAAAGGTGGTCCGTGAGTCTGGAGAGACTTTGTCATCATGCATGTACCAAGTTGTAGATCCATCTCTTATTTGCTTTCAGACTGCCGTTCCCAAGGTCTCTGAGATTATTGGCTAATGTTCTGCTTCCTCAAAAGGAGACTAACTTGTAGAGGTCGCCATCTTTCCCTTGGTTTTGTCATGAACTCTGGGGATGTACCTTGAAACTCCCATACTCCCAGGCCAGGCAGACTCAAACATAGGCATAGCACCAGTGTTGTTGTTTTTTGTTTTTTTTTAATTTGACACATGAAATATAGGTATTTTTAAAAACACAATGTGGAAATTCATCACTGAGTGGAATTTGACATTTGACTTGAAATTACTTGAAATAACTTAAAAATTCAGTACTAACTGAACTCAGAATCTTTATTAAGTTTCTGAAATTTCAAAGAAATCTTCAGCAATGTTTGTCATAAGATGTCCCAGCTGCATTTGGCAGGTTTTCATGACCTATGGTGAAGGATATTTTACTAGAAGTGGCTACCGATGTCATACATGTACTTTTCTCACCAAGATTCCCAAACCCAAAGTTAAAAAAAAAAATAACCCAAATCCAATAACTTAGACGGACTATGGGATATTAAGGTGAGAAAGAGCAAGAAAAAGAAGACAGTGATTTTGTATTGGTTTTGAAATAAGACTTCTAAGTAGGACCCTGTCAAAAATCAGCATAAAAGTGAATTGTTACAGTTCAACTTCCATTCATTGTTTAAATTGCAGTTCTAACTCATTTCCTGTGAACAGTATGCATTTCCTAAGCATGAATTATAGCACAACAAGATGGCACTGCTGGCGTCCAGTTGGTCCTAGGCCTTAGTATGCAGACTTCTTTTCTCCCAAGGCTCATGGGTAATGTAGGCTTATTTCCCTATGCCAGAGTCCACGGGTTCCCAAGCAGTTATGGCCTGTGTCCTTCTGTCTGTGAGCTCCCACAGAACTGCAGGCAGATCTGGGGACTGGAGTATGATGCAGAAAGCCAGTTGGCAGGGTGACAGCAGATTTCCTCTTACCCACCTGCTTTTGTTGTTCATGCCTAAGCTCAAGGCAGAGGGGAACTGTGTGCTCTGTCCCTGGACCTCATTTCTCCCCATGAGTAAGAAAGCTGCTTGCACTAACACACATCACAGCAAGAGGAGCCTAATCTTGTGATTCCTGAAGTGACCGGAGGTGGCACAGAACTTTCCCTGGGAACCACTCTGAGGCTCTGAGACAGATGTGGAGTTGATCCTGTGTTATTAACAATAATGGGTGAGATGTCTGATGTCAGTCTATGGATGTAAGATCCCCCAACCTGCATACTGCTCTAAGAGACATATGGAAACAGATCAGAACCTCAAATTCAATAGATTGTATTGTTCAGACTTGTTAGATGGAGTAAATGGTTTTTGGGAAATCTAGTCTTTAAGAAGCATTTATAATAGTTTCAGAAAACTTCCTGTCCAGGCAAAGGTTTTCCACGCATCCGTTGTGGCCAAGAGCAGCAAGGGATTTGCTAGTGTAGTTGTCAAATGTCTAGACCTAAAGTCATCACTGTGTCACCATGCAAAGTCACAACAGAGACCACTAAACTTTTACCTCACCATTGGTAAACACATCAATATTGATGTATCCAATGACAGTGGGGTGTTTTGTTGTTGTTGTTGTTGTTGCTTTTGTTTCTTTGTTTGACTTTATTTTTCTTCCATAACATTTCATATGTAGATATAAAATATGTAGATATAAAAAAGCACCTTCCATATATGAACATATTTATTCTCTTGATTGATTTTTTTAATATGTTCCAGTTTTAGATAAGTTTAGCCATTTTTTGTTTTTGTGTTTTGTTTAGCAGAGGAGAGCTTGACCAAGTTCTGTAAAGCAGCTCCTTAATTTACCGTTGGCTATGATGATATTTACAATGTTTACTTTTTCTTTAGTTAAATGCATTGAGTATTATTGTCCTGATGACCTTTGCTGTGTCCAAACTGTTATTTCTGGCATTTCAATATAAGTAAGAGGTCAAGAATAGAGAACACAGAATACATTTCTCAGTAGGAAGTCCAGCTTCTCTTCTACTGTGTGTTCACACTTGTGATTTCCAGGAGTAAAAAGATATCTCGCAGGTAGATAAAATTGTCTGAATTTCGCTGTCAATTCTGTTCATGACTTTTAGATCACTATGTCCATAATATTCTTTTCTGACATGAATAGTTTGGTGTATACGAGATGCAAACTATAAATCTTTTTACATAGAAAAATACATAGAAAATCCTGAAATAAAATATATTTTAAGTCTTGAACTTATACCATTTTGGAGTCTCTCCTTATGTAATTCTCCTATGGGACATAAAGCACCCTGACGCCTCTCTTCCTGGTCTCTGGGGTTTTCTTATGGTAGATATGGTAATGCCTTTAAATCATCATAATGTATCAAACAATGTGGAGAAGCCTGACATTGTTTGTCTTTGTGTGGTTGAAAAAAATGCGAAAATAAATTGTCTAGTGCTGAAAATGGAGGTTGGGATTAAATTGACCTAAGGTTAATGATAGGATGAAGATCAACTGTCAAGTAGCAAGAAAATGGTATAGCCTTGGCAATAATTAATGTTGAACAATGACTGGAGTTCAGATTATTGTAATGAGAGATGATATGCTGGTTTGACTGTCCGGAGGTCAATGTTACTTGGTTTCCTGCAGTTAGGGGTAAATAAGGAGAACTTCCTAGTAAAAACAATGTAACTAGATACGATGAGCTTGCAGTGACCTGGGGCCTAGGGGAGACATTGTTAGTATGTATAGAGAGCTTATAAAATATGTAGCAACCAATGTTTTGTGGAATTTGGTGCCTGAATTGAAAGGGAGCCTGGAAAGCTAGGACCTTGTTTATCTAAAGGTAGAGAACAGACCAAGAATACAATTTCTAGAGACCCGTATATTGGCTATTATCCTACAACTCTAGCAATTCTTTTGTTGAATCCTTCAGTTTATGAATGGCACCATTCTTCCCATAATATATCATCGCTGTCCTTGCTCTGATAATGTATTACATTAATATATCATTAAAGCAACAGATGTATTAGAGCAATACATTATCAGAACAAAGCACTCTGGGGTGATGTATTTCACAGAGGAAGACTCCACCTTGGGTAGGGCAGGTTTGGAAGCAGAGTAAGTTCAACGGTAGAAAAGGTGAGAGGGCTGCAGCTGTAGGCAGTGGCCTAAGTATAATGCATGTTCCTGTTTCTGTTGGATCACTGCCTCTTCATCAATGTCCTTGGACATGGTTAGTCCCATTTCTGAAAAAGGAAACAGTGAAGCAAATTCTTCTACGAGGTATCATTTGCAAGCAATGAATTGTCTAATGCTGCTTCATTTGTGGGAACGCAAGTTCAGACTTGAGTCCCACTGGCCGGGTGCCATCTGCACTCTTTGCTGGGGTGGAACAGCAGCTTGACTTTGTTGCCACCCCCATGAGCACCATTTTCCTCTGTGAGGTATCAAGTCCTCTAGCCTGGGAGAGGTGCTTTCAAGATCAAATCGTTGATCTCTAAGTAAAAAGAGTAAGTTTTAAAGGTGCTCAATACTCCTTACAATAGAAAGAAAAGGTAAAGAGGGAAAACCAGCATATGTAGGGTAGACATAGAGAGCTCAGTCACAACCTGGCCATGGAAGGTACCCAGGTGGGAACCAATGTGGAGCTTTCAGATGAAGATGGACTTTTGAAACATAGGTTGTCAGTCATCACCTTTATTCTCTTGAGGACTGGTTCAGGCATTCAGATGTGGGGAGGTTGATGCCGCAGGGTATTCAGATCACATGGCACAGGTTGACATGGTGACAGGCAACAGCACTGTAGCAGGTGCCTAGTAAGTGCAGAGATTTGGGAGGAGGGGGGCAAGCCCCAACCACATTATTGCTATCTGTCTGCAGGACTCAGATTTCTTGTTCTCTGCCACCTTTTTGCAGCTACTAGGCTTGACCTGCAAAAAAATCCAAGGAAAGAAGCAGAATATTTACAATTCAGAGGCAAACTGGCTTGAGGTCTCAATTGATCAGAAGAGTTCTATTAATCACAGTGTGGGTGATGAGGGCCTAATACTTTCTAGGTAGTGACCTCTTTCCATTTGAATGAGCCTGAGAGAAAGGGTGATTCCTTTAAATTCTTCTCCTTTCAGAACCCTCTCATAACTGTGAGGTAATTCCATCCCTCCTTCCCTTTCACTCTTCTAGAGGAAAGCAATAATCACCTTCTGGTAAGAGTCTGCAACATCTGCCAACACCTTGAGAAAGTAACCCCAGTTTAGAGAAGGTTCCCATAGGGCTTACCTTCAGCATTTGAGGGAGGGCTTTGAAGTCTGCAGAGGAAAGAGCAAATCAAATGTGCTAGTGTGCTATTGCAGTGATTGTTGTGACTTTGCCATATGACTTTTTTTCTAGAATTTTTTTTTGCTAGCCAGTGTAGTTAGCTAGCTAGCAAGGGATCAACTTCACTTCTGCCTCAGAGCCTCAGAGTGGTTCCCAGGGAAAGCTCTGTGCCACCTTCTGTACCTTCAAAACTCACAGGATTAGGCTCCTCTTGCTGTGATGTGTGCTTGCATCAACTGAGAAATCAGGTCCAGGGACAGAGCACAGCTCCCCTCTGCTTTGAGCTTAGGAATGAACAACATTCGAGATGCTGATATGATATGTTTGTTAACTAATCATCTGATTTCTGTGAGGGTGATATAGATGGACATGTGAACGTATCCCCTAGTGCGATGACTTGCTCTTAGTAGATCACCAGACATTGAGAGAAAGGAAGAAAAGAAATGCTGTTGAACAAGTGCTCATTTCTTGTCTGGAAGTTATAGAGCAAAATACCCCCAAGTGATTCGCCTGAAAGGAAAGAACCTGGAGTGAGACTTTGCAAAATGTTAACAACCATAATAGAAGACACAGAAATAGGTTTCTAAGAAGAGGCAATTATGTCCCAGATGAACTTGGGCGCTGTTGTGTGTACTTACCAGTCACCTTGCCACTTTCGCTTAGGACTGGATGATATGAGAAATAATTGAGTGCCATTTTTTACATTTTACCAAAATAGACTCAGTTCCCACAGGGCATAGATCTATCCAGTCCCAGAGGCATCACAGATTAATTCATTGATTTTAAATATTTTATAAAATGCACCCATCAAAAGTCTAGCAGCCTATATCCATCAATTAAAAATTAAACAATCAAAGCAAAACAACACACACAAACACAACTGAACCATGCCATCTGTTACTAAGATCAAGCCCATCAACAGGAGACCAAGGAAAGACAAATAACTTACATCAGGCCAGTAAGTAAAATACATTTATCAGCCCACTTAATAAATAAATGCTTTTTGACATTGAAGAACCTCTGTCTGTGTGGTCCTGTACCCAGAGACTAACGCATCCAAGGCTGTATCCTCAGAGCTTATAGTTGAAGAAAGAACACTGAGCAGACTCCACAAAGAGCAATCCGGTTTGCTGTCTTGGCAGGGAGGTATGCTTTAAGTATGACAAGTTAGTATGGGTGCCTTTGGGGTTTTCTTGTATCACAATCTGAATTTGGGAGAGAGATGAATTAGATGGTTCCTGTCAAGTGGCAATACAAGGACTTGCAGATATTAGCAAGGGATGTGCGAATTGGTTCCAAATTCCTGGGGCAATTTGGCAATGCATATTTAAAGCCTTGAAATTTTTTTATTCCCTTTGGCCTAGAAATTCTACTTACAGGACTTTATTTTAAAGACATAGTCGTGGAGATTGCAAAGATTTAGCAACAGGAATTTCCATTTCATCATGGTTCCTAACAACACAAGTTAGTACACAGTCTAAATATTTAAAAATACAGGACTGTTTCAACTTACTATGGAACACTCACTTGGTTGGACTCTATGAAGTGCTGAACAAAAAGAATGACAACTAGTTGATGACTCCTTATGACAAATTATTGAGTCATCATCGTTTGGTTAAAAAATCGTCACATTGTTTAGACACACACGCCAATATTTTGCATATATAGATCACACAAGACTGCAAAGAATCACAACCAAATATTAATATTGATTACCTCTGTGTGCTGAAATCATGGATGATTTGATTTTTGCATGTTTGTATTTTTTTCATTTCTTCTAACTGGACTATTTAACACTAGTGAAAGAGTGTTAAGGAAGGCAAAAACAGGTGTGACTGGGACTAGGAGTGGCAAAGAGTTATGGTTGAATATGTAAGGAGAAACCAGGAACCTTGATAGTTAAGCTAAAATTAAAATGAAATTTTCACCATAGACAGGGTATTTTCTCAGTTATATAAAACTGAGCTACTGCCATACAAAACATTGCATGTCACTCTATGTTCAGAATCGAGGACTATTTAAATCCCCTCCAGAAACCTGCATCAAGGATCACACCAGCCGGAGCAAAGGTATCTTGTCTGGGCTGTGCCTGCAGAGGTACCTGGCCTCCATCATTCTTGGTGAGTACCAGCAATGGCTGTATGCCCCGAGTGAGAAACTTCATGAATTTGCTCCTGGTTTCCTCTCCCTTTGCTGCCAGAGAAATTTAAAATCTCTATTTCGCACCTATAATCCTGAACCAGGTCATCCATGAGTTCATTAAGTGGAGGAGCTATAAGACACTCAAGAAATTGGGGGACTTTGGAATAGGACCTTGATGTGATCAAGTCTCCATGGAGAAGGCCAAATGGCCACCACGATGCTCTGTAATGTTTGTTAACTTAAGAGAGAGTGCTTCAAAATATTAGAGAAAATATGAGGAAAATAAAAAGCAGTCTTAAAGCAAATATACATTATAGCGTTTGCAGATTTATGCATTCTGAAATGGCATTCCCCCTCCTGCACACACTTTATATTCAGTCCTGTGGGAAAAGCAGGCTTGAATTATGTAAGTTTTGAATTATATGAGGTCTCCAGAAATACAGTCTTTGCATAAAATGCAATGTCTTGGACAGTGGGGAGTGAATGGGGTGAAGGTGTTGGTGGCAAGATGGAGGGCAGAGGTAGCCTTGACAGGAGGCTAGGAGTTTTAGAAGTCAGTTCAGGCTTCTACTTAAAGAGGAGGCCAATCTGAAGGGAAGAAAAGGTGGGGTCTGGGAGGTAACTGAGAGAGGCAAGAAGGAATTAAAAATAGCTCATACAAGGTGCAGGGTCTGTGGGTCATGTGGCTTAACTTTCATAACCTTCAAGGCATTTTTTCTTCTTGACAAGAGAAGACCGTGGCAAGGCCAAAGCACTTCTGTGAGAAATCACCTTCATGAACAACCCAAATGTCCCAAAACAGGTGAATGGATGAAAAAGATGTGGTATATATACACAATGGAATATTTCTCATCAATTAAAAATGACAAATTAGATGAATTTATGATAACATGGACACACCTAGAAGAAATCATATTAGCAGAAACAAGTCAAAAAGATAAAGTCAGACACCAAATGGTTTCACTATTATATGGGACATGGGAAAGACAAACAAAAAGCTATGAAGAAAAGTAAAAACAAAGAACAACAACAAAAAAGCAACCAAATTGAAGTACACAACTCCAGGTGGTGGGGGGGGAGAGGGAGAGGGGCAATGAACAGGGAGGATGGGGGGGTGAATCCCAGGAACTACAAAGATGTGAAATTTATATTTAAATAAATTATTTGATGTTAAAAAAAAAAAGAAGGGACAGAGGGAGAAAAAAACAAGAAAAGATATAAGTTCATTAAATCTGCTGGCAGGAAACTGTTACAAAATTGACTTTAAACAATGGAAAATAGATTTTGTTGTTTTGTTTGTTACAAAGCAAGAAAGGATAAAATACTCTGATTTCTCTTCAGATTGTATAAATCTTTTGTGTTTTACTTGATGCAAAGCACGAAAAGATAAAGCAGAGAAAGTTAGTTGGACTTTCTTCCACCCTCTTACATCCTAACAAACATAATAAACCAACAAAAAAGTATTTATAAAAAAAAAAAAGAAATCACCTTCATGGACTCATCATCTGATTGTTCAGTTTTTTGATAGTTCCCAAATGAAAAATGTAATTATAAAAGTAATGCATATGTTTTAAAAGAAGTTCAAATAAAGAGGAAGCATTGAAAGAGAGTGGAAGTCCATCAGCCAGTAGCTTTCCATATCTGCTCCTCCAGGAGACCAGCTATGGTGACCTTCTAGATATCTTCTCACACACAAACCCTGCTGTCCTGATGGCTCAATAACTTGCTTCCCTGCCCTCTGCAAGCAGACCTTGTGGAAGACAGCAATCATTTATCCTTAAAAAAAAATTGAGAAGAGTTTTAGGTTCACAGAAAAATTGAGCAACAAATAGAGAGTTCCCTACATTCCCTGTCCCCACACAGTACCTGATTACTGCACGTGGCAGTCAGGGTTCATGTGGTACATCTGTTAGTAGTGATGAAGCCACACTGACACATTGGTAGCACCTGTGGTCCGGGTTTACCACAAGTCCGCTCTTGGTGTTGTACACTCTTTGGATTTGCATAGATAGTTATTTTGTATGCCTACTATTGCTACTGAGCCCAATAGTTCATTGCTCTAAATCCCTTTCTACTCTGTCCTTCCCTCTTTAACAATTTAGCAGTAAGGCATGTGGAAGCATGCAACTCTGCCCTGCACCGTGAACTCACCTCTGTCTTCATCCTTAGGTGAGACAGGGCAAAGGCTGGAACAGGGTATTTCAGGGCTTCAGGTAAGTTATCTCTGCAAAAGCCCCTGGGTCTTTGTTAAGATAGTTTCCCCTGAGGGCAGGCTTTGTAAGGCACAGAATGCCTTAGCTGATTTTGAAAATGTTTCTTTCCCTCTCATAAGGGAAACATGAGGGAATTTTTCTGTTATCACTGTGAAAATCTGGCCAACCTCAGATTGTAAAACTCACAATATTTTGGGACCCCTTTCTCACTCGGTCCCTCTGGAGTTTTGAACTCTCAGACTTGCCCACACGGAGCCTCCAGCCATCTGCCAACTGTTGCTAGGATTTCCCTCCAGGCGCCGGTTCCCCGTGCCCTCTCCTCCGGGGTTTCCGCTAGAGGATGCTGGTTCGCCCTGAGACCTCATGTCTCTCGAGGATGTAAGAACAATCGTTGAATTTTCAGTTAGTTGAGCTTTTAAATGTTAGGATGGAGTGGTGTCTTCTAATCCGGTAATGTGCAGGTTGGGAAACTGGATGTCTCCACCTTATCCTTTTAAGAACAGCCTCATGGTGTCTCACCGTCGGTTGCATTTTAGTCAACTATGTTTGACGATTGTGGACACTTGACTTTTTTTTTTTTTTTTTTTTTTTTTTTTTTTGCCACCCAGGTGGGTCTCACGTCTAGCACTAGTTAAGAGCAGCCCCAAAGGAAGCAAATTTTCGACATTTCCAGCTCCTGTGCCCAAGACAATGCAGTTTTGCTAGCATGGCGGATGCTCCAAAGAGCAGCAGGAAGGGGCTCTTGGAAGTCTCAGCACATCAAAGATGGGAGGGGTGCGCAAAAGTGGTGGGAGGAGTAAAGGCTTCTGGTAGTGCTGAGAACCTTTGCAAACAATTACAATTCTTTGTACTCTCCCCAACCCCCGTCTTCCCACATACCTTTTTCCAAGTGACCTTCCATGAAGTTTAGGAAGTGGTTCCCTATTATATCATCTGGGCCTGGCTACGGCAGAGGCTGTGGGATGGACCATACCTTCCCAGGTCCCTTGCCCTTGTTTGTTTTCTCTGGAAGGGAGATGATGACCACCTTTTCAGCCTCTTGCGCTACCATCATGGACCAGGCACTTTGTTCCAGGCCGTGAAGTAAATGGGGGCATGTGTGTTGAGGCTCTTGGGAAAGTTCTGCTTGCTAACAAGAGAGGCCTGAGAGGAAGATGGCTGTGGGTTACCTCTCCATGTCTGCAGGGTCAAATTTCCTCATGTCAACCTGTGTCCTGAGTAGAGAAGCACAAGGGAAACAAAGCAGGGGGAGACAAGAACCTGGGTCATGGAAGCAATGAGGAGCGTTCCAGCCAGGACCAGTCCTCACCCTCCTCAAGTGTCTTGCTGTTTCAGGGAGAAAAATAGGTGTCTATTTGTTTGAATAGGGGGTTAACAAAGTATGGCCCATAGCTGGTTGCCTGTTTTCTCCTATCTTTGTCATTTATAGTAAAAGTGTCCCTTTCACTGACTGAAAGACAATCTCTTCAGGAGTATTACCTCCACTCCTCAGTGCTCTCAACACATCATATGTATTTGTGCACTTTTGTATTGCATTGCTCTGGCAGCACAAGGCCAGCTGCCTTGCCTCTCATTGAGACTTGAGCTTGTGAAGGAGGAGGGCGTGTATGCTAGCCATCCTAAACATTTAACTCCATTCAAGTTCCATGCTGACATGGAAATGATTGACTGAAGGAAAGACATCCTTGCCTCTGAGATGGACACTGGGGGCTGTGTCTCCAGCAGCCACGTCATCGTCATCCCAAGACTGCAGGGTTCTTTGCTCTCTGCTGAGTGCCTGGTGTTACCCCCTCCCTCTTTCCCAGTGTACCAGGCTGTTGATATAGACACGAGGAGAGTTGGGGGGTATTGAGGAAGATTGTAGCACTGCTCAGAATAGGAGCCAGCTGGAAATGGAGTTCAGCATCAGCCATCGCTGAGACTTTTCAGCGCCTGCGTTGCTGGCAACCTCACATCAGATGATTGTCTTTTTCCACAGGCCCTGGCCTGTCCCTTTGGCCCCTCCCCCAAACTTTTCTCTCTGTCTCTCCCCCTTTTCTCCAGAGACTTCCTTTTTTTCTCCCCCTTTTCTCCCATTTCACAGTCTGGCTAACTTTCTTTCCCCACCCCATTACATAAATATGTTACCCACTTTAACTCTCCAGGACTTTTCAGATTTCCTGGATTTCCTTTTAAATATGAATGGTCTCTCACGAAATAGAAGTGCTATCTACCCCAATGACACTCGGAAGGAACTTTGGGATGAATTTTCCTTTCACTGTGAATCTGTAGGATTGATTTTTTCAGGCAGGATTTACTGTGCCTTATAATCTGTGCTCTAGGGCTGGGATGAAGATAGATTCTTGCAGGTAGGGGAAGAGTGAGATGGTTTATTTTAAAAAGACAACTAATAAACAATTTAACAGTCTTCCAATAAAAATTTGCTAGCATTTTGAGAGGGAAGAGTGATAGCTCTGAAAATTCCAAATTTATAACCAACGTTAAAATGCATCTGTTTGCACACTTGACTTAGCAAATTTTATAAGAACTTTGCATTTGCCTGCGTTGTGAGAATATATAGCTGAGTCAGAAACAGAGCTGGTGCCATGGTGATGTGCATGAGGGAGGGGAACCTAGGCATGGATTTAAAAAAGTGTCACAAAGTGAATAATTAAGAGCTAACTGTCCACGAAGAGATATTATGTAACAGTCTTCAACCCCCGGAAGACAGAAGTGGGATGAAGAAGGAGGAGTGGAGAGGCATGAGAAGGCAGAGGAGATAAACTCACTGTCCTTTATGTTCTGGTGTTATGATCTACCTTCTCTGCCTTCTCTGTGCCTTTACATGAGGGTCACACGGCCTATCCACACATCTGTGACCATCTCTGTTCACTGCTCAATCCCAGGGGCCTGGGCACTGGTGGCAGAGTGCAGATACAGGAACTGCTTCAGTCCAGACCAGTGCTCCTGGGGCAGCCTCCCCAGGGCAAGCAGCCTCCATGTTATTCTTGGATTGCTCTGCCCTTCCTCCCACATGCTATTTTGCTGGAGGTGCAAAGAGGCTGTAAGACCCTTTGGCAACCCTGCATGAAGAGCTCTGGTTGAAATCCCAGGTGGCAAGGTCATTCAGGGACCCTCTGTCCCCAGAATGTTCACTACTCCCACCCTGTGAGTCTGCCTGATTTAAGAATGAGCCATATCAAGGTTCATCATGAATCCAAACTCTACTCTGTCTAAGAAGGCAGATTCTAGAAAAACTAACTCAACCAAAGGAAGATTATCTTGAGTGAAGGTGGGTGGGAGGAAGGAGTGTGGGAGCTGCGTGGCAGGTTGATAAGGCTGTTGTCAAGGTCTCAGTGTTGGTTAGAGGCAGTGGATCCCTGAGTGCTTAGGATATTAAAAATAATTAATTAACCAGAGAAGGAAAGGTTGTGTCTGACATGCAGTGATGGGAACTTGTCATGCATCAGGGGTGCGGAGTAGTGTGATGCTGAGCTCCTGAGAGTGAAAGGGAGAAGAGACAGACATTTGTCCTCTCCCATGGCAACATGGAATTCCTGATCCTTATTAAAAATCTCCCAAAAAAGGAGGAAGGAATTGAGGAGAGAAGGTAGCACCATTGATTGTTATAGACGATGCTGATAATAATGTCTACAGATTGCACAGAATGTGTCACCACTCAGTTCTCCTAGAGATCCTGTGGATTTGGTGCTGTGTCCAAGTCGCACATGAAAGGATGAACTTGAAGGATGAGCTCAATGTTGCACAGTCAGGAAGCTGTGTCACCAGGTTTGTGAGCTGGTCTGACCCCCAAAGCCTGAGTGCAATCTGCTCCTCCTTTTCCTTCTCTTGTAGAATCAGCCCTCCTCAAATTGACTATTTGTTCCTTCATCTGTGTCAGTATCTTCACTTGGATTACTGTATTCGACATGATGTCTTTACGTCTTTACACATCTCTGCTCTGTATACCATATATATGTATATATGTATGTGCCAAACATATGTATGTATGCAGGTATGTTTGCTTGCTAACTCTTGAATGACAATGTCATTTCCTTCATTCCCAACACCAAGTCCTTTAAGGGGGACATTTCCCTGCAGCTGTCAAGTGTTGACCAGCTCATCCCCATTTTGTGGCCACTGAAAAGCTGGGTCAAAATTAAGACTTCAGGTCACAGGAAACAGAAGTTATTGGCTATGGTGTTGGAATCAGTCCCTGGTAGACAACGAGGGCTCATAGAGCACACCAGAGAAATTTGAGTCTTCACAGAACTCTGTTTTTATTTCCATTTCACCACAGTTATTGAACTCAAGAGTGAAAATGATTTCTAATTTTTCAGTGGCAAAGGGCACCTTCTGAAATTTTCCCTTTGTGACCTGAAATTGAAGCCTATCATGGGGTTAATGTTCTTATGTGGGTGACTCTTCGGTCTAAGTAAGTGAGCAATACTGCCCCCACTGCCATGTTGTGATTGCTGTGAAAGAGGCTTGGGTGGGGTTGTTATAGAGATAGCCTGTGAAAAAGGGGTGCAGTTAGTTGCTGCTTGAAAGCAGAGAGGAAAATTCCCGGCTACTTCAGCTCCCCAGCCACCAGCTTCCCCAATATCCCAGACAGAACAAAGTCTGATTTCTCCAGGCCTTTCTCTTCCTGTTCTTGTTCTTCTACCTCTCTCATGGCCTTCCCAGTGCTAAGCCAGGTTCTTATCGTGTTCTCAGTCAAATGGCAGGATAACATCCAAAGCCTCTTTCCTCCCTCACTTCATCTCCTCAGCTAGTCAGAGGCACAGATTCACCCTGTGGTGACTGCCCCTTCATGGAGAATGAAGACTCTGAAGTCAGGTTCTTGGGACTGACTCCCAACTGCTCAATCCCTTGGGGCTACCATTGCCATGTCTGTACAATTGAGGCCATCCTAGTTGAACTGACCTTACAGGGGTATTAAGAGAATCAAGTGACCCCTCATGGGTGAAATGCTTGGAAATATCAGTGGATATGTAGCAGCCTGTTGAGTGTTTGCTGAAGAAAACCACCTCGCAATGCCATCAGTGGGTAAGACTACAGAGGTAAAGCAAGTGGGCCTTCAATAGCACCTCTTATCTCCACACTCTTCCTCCGATGGAGGATAGGGTCCTGACTGTGTTTCTGCTCCTTGATGCCCCATATCTTCAACTCAGCATCTGCTCTTTCTGTGTGAGCTGAACTTAGTCCAGAAGTGTTTGATCCTTTTCTTTTCATCTATATCCTACTTTAAAAAAAAAAAAAAGAGTGAAAGACCTAGTCCTTTTGGTGAAGAGTCATCTCTGGCCACTTTTTAAATGGTGTTTATATTAATGACTACCTGTGAAATGTGATGGATGGAGCTCTAAATGAGTGCCCCTGCATTATATAATTCCAGTCCCAAGATAAGGAGGGGGAAAAAAATGCCAGGACAGCGTGGAGAAGAAAAAAAGTAAACATCACAAACCCATCAGCAAGGTCCCCTTCTCCCATCTTCACTCTTTAATTACAGAACTGTATTTATGTACACACTCAGCTAATTACATGTTTATACCTCTTCCCTCCCCTAGATCATAAGCTGGTTGTCTGTTCCATATTATGCATTCTCGGTGCTCAGACAGTGCTGTGCTTACCTATGGGTGTAGAAGCACAATTTGCTGACAAGCTGAGATTGTTTATATAAGTCAGTATAAATATGCCATATATTTGACTCATTTTTAAAAAATGGAGAATCTGTCATACTTATGAGTTTTAAATCACAAAAATTAAAAGGATAGAATTAGAGAAAATGAGAGTGTTTTGCATTTTATTAATCACATATTCTTGCAGGAAGATTTGAGAGGCAATCTGAAGGGTGGTTCTGTTCTCAGAGGCACATGGAAGGGATACATGTGGCCTACACCTGGGACGTGTTTATGAAAGAGATAGAGATGGATGTATAGATGCCTATATACACATATTTATGGATTAAGCTAGTAAATCAGCATACAAGGTGAAAAATCACATATAGTCCAAGTCCATGCTTAGAAACATGAAAACTAAGGTTTTACCTTCTTATACTCATCATTAGATTTCTATCACAATCTGTCAGTGGTCTTATTCTCTTTGGAGTGCTGGAGTCTAGGGCTTCATTTGAAGGGTGGTACATACAATGGGGTAGAAAAGAGACTTTTCTTTCATATGGGCTGAGATTTAGGAAAATTAAATGCATTCAAATGTGACTTCACTGTATAGGTGTGGGTATATGATCATATAATTTAAATATTGGCAATTTTATTAATTCATATAATTCTTATAGCAGTGGGTAGAAGCTTCCACTTAATGACTGGGATAGTACCGTGAAAGGATTTGTTCACATTTGGTAGATGATAGGAACCAAGGAACTAGGGGGAGATCCACTAACACCAGATCCCCAAAGCTCATCAGAAATCATGGTCATGGAGAAAGCTGTGAGATGAGGGAGCTGTAACCTTCTCTTCCAGTACCTCTGATTATGGCACAGGAGGGCTCCGAATCAAGTCTTTCTATTCACAGAGGCGGGAATGGCCCCAGCATCACCTGTGCTGTGCCCAGGTCAGATCTGTTGGTGGGAATAAGAGAACCAACCTGACTCTTCATGTCAGCCCTTTCCCACCCATCTCCTCCTGCCGCTTCCAAAGGACTAGAGCTCAGAGTCAGTGAGAAAAAAGCCTCAGCTGAGAAATATTAAGACTATAATGTGGAGAAGAAATATTAGCATTTCCTTGGAAAATGACATATAGCTGGGTAATTTACAGAGAGATACACTTACTTTTTTAAAGTTTGACTTACCTGTCAATTAAGAGATGTAAATGACAAGAAAAACCATATTCCCCTCCTTGACAATTTTTTTTAATGCTAATACTTGTTGCTTTGAGGAATGGGACCTTGGGGTGTGATGCAGATTATCTTATCTGCTGGAAGTGAAACTATCTTTCCCCTGAATATTGTGTACCTAGAACCTAAAAATGTTCAAAACTTTGTATCAAGCAGTTCAAATCCTTGGCACATGTTCTAAAGCTAATATATGGATAAGGGATAGTACTTTCAATCCTATTTATGACACTGAAAAATTGATAATCATCTATGTTTCCAAGTAGGAGAATGATTGAATAAGTATAAATTCATATGATCTTATGCAGCTATTAGAGTCTTAGCTATGAACAGCATTTTATAATTTGAGGAAAAGCTTGTGATAGATTGGATTAAAAGATAAATTCAAAACCATATGTAATGTGATACCTAATGTATTATTAAAAATACATTGGGGAAGGACTGGAGGGAAATCAACGAGAGGCTAGCATTTCTGGGTAGGGAGTCTTGGAATATGCCCTGCATGTCACAATGTGTTATTTTGTTGATTTGTTGCTGGAATAAGCAAATGAATGACTCACTAACATTTGTACAGCTTAAGTTTCCTTTCCATAGTTGTTGGCATTTTCCAGACTTATATGACAGAATGTATTCTTCATATTATCATAAAAATGTGTAATTGTTGAAAACTTATGTAGTGTGTTGATACTGATGGATCAAGACAGGGAAACTATGTTTTTATTTAATATCCTTCCTGATTATCATTTTCTAAAATCTCAGAAGACTGGGCTGCATGTTGGCGTGGCACCCTTTCCATAGAGAGGTTGTTTGGGTCTCTTTAAGATTTCTTTGCCCTCTGTTCTAATGCGGTGATCCTGGTTGGTAGAATTCCTTAATTTGTTAGGATTCACTGCAGAAGAGGCCTGTGTATCTGTCAGTGTTCTCTAGAGAAACAGAATAAAGGGGGATGGATGGATTGATGGATAGACGGATGGATGGATGGATGGATGGATGGATGGATGGATGGATGATAAATAATTGATGATAAGTAGGTAGATAAAAGATAGATAGGGAGGGAGGGAAAGAGAGAGAGAAGGGATGTAGTCTGAGGGACTGGCTCATGTGGTTATGGAGGCTGATAGGTCTCAGGATCTGCTGCCTACAAGATAGAGGTCCAGGAGAGACAGCATTAGAATTCCAGTGTAAACTTATCCAGGGATGGGAAATTCAGGGCCAATGAATGGTGTAGTTCCAGACTGAGTCCAAAGGCCTGACAGTGAGGAGCACCGATATCTGAGGGCAGTAGAAGGTGGATGCCTCATCTCAAGCAGAGTGAACAAATTCCCGCTTTCTCCAACTTCTGTCCTGCTCAGGCCCTCCCCTGTTGAGATGATACCACCACATGGGCAAGGACAATCTTCTTTACTCAGTCCACTGATTTCAAACATTAGCCTCTTTGTGAAGCAGTGTCACCAACATATCCAGAAATAATGTCTTATCGGTCATCTGGGTGTTCCATAGCCCTGTCTAAATGACACATAAACTTAACCATGATGGCATCTTATGGTTTAAAAGTTATCAAGAACTCGTTCCGATTTTGCTGTGCTTTTTGTTTTGTTTTGCTTTGTTTCTCTGCACAAGTTTCAGATATACTCAAGGTCGTGTCATTTCCAAATGAGCAGAGACACCTGTATCCAGGGGGCAGACTAGTTAGGACTGTGCATGCACTGTGATGTCTCTGTGTAAATCAGCTGCCCCACCTGGGAATAGGATTCTGACCTCAGTTTCAGTAACATCATCCATTAAGGCAGTGACCTCATGTGCTGGAGGTCATGCGAGAACTCTCTGTAGGGTTATTTGGCTTGCCTCAGCCCATTTCTTGTTTCTGAAAAAATAATTCTAAGCTCGAAGGCAACTGGATTCTATCCATATCAGAACAGTCCAGTTTCCTTCCATTCTGCCATTTCTCGAGAAAGTAAAAAATAAGTCACTATGCGTCATCACCAAGCATGGACACCCTGGAGAAGAAATCATAAAAGAACATCCCTCTTCTGCGAGACCCATCTCATTTACTTTTCATAATTTAGTAATTTTTGATAATCTTTTGTCATTTTATAGGGCAGAAATTGCCCAAAAGATTACTATCGAAAGATCACTGACTTTCCTGCCAAGCAAATGGAAAATTTTTAATTTTTACTAGAATTAAGGTTACAATTTGGGCAATTACTAAGGAACCAAGGGAAGTCCATGTACCTGTTCTGAGCAGAGAGATTATTTTAAAATAATTTGACATTAAAAAGAGAGAGAAAATCAGTGACGTGTGAGAATTCAGATGCATGGCTCAAGTCAAACAGGACAAATAAAGTCAGAGCATGAAGCAAGATGCCACCCAGTTCTTACTCTAAAGAAGTCCATTAGAACCTCTTGCATATTTTAAAAGCAATCAAGCTGTGAAGGTTATTTTGAACAGCAAAGTTATCTGCTGTGGTTTTTTCATTTAAAATCTATATATGAACTAAGTGTGATAGTAATTTGGTTTTCAAAAACACACAGGAGGCAAGCTGAAAACAAGGAACATTGTATCTGATTGTTTCATGTAGAAGCACATGGAAAGGAATGAGACAGCCAGCCACAGACAGTGGCTGTATACACATCACTGCTCTCTTTCCAGTCAGAAACGAACTGTCCTTTGCACAAATGATCACCTGTAAGATCAGAGGATGTAAAGAATCATCCCTTATGGAGAGAAAACACACTCTGGGAGAGACTTATGGCTAAGCGCTTTACCCCAGCAATTTGCCAAAGAATGAAATTGCCTGCTATGATCGTCAGTTCCAGAGATCTTGTAGACACTCATTTCCTCCACTTTCACACAAATCTTTGTTGAGCATCTCCTAGGTGCTAGTGCTACTGGGAGAGAAAGGGACATCAACTCAAACTCTAGTCCTGTCCTCAGTCAGTTTCATCTCCAGGAAGCTTGAATACCCAAGTAATTATCCTAATTACCCAAGTAATTATAACCCAGGCAGAAAGTGTCAAAATAATTAATGGAAATAATAGAACCGTTATCTTGGAGTTACTTTGCAGGAGGAGTTTGGAGGAAGGAGAGATCATATTTTAATTGGGTTAAAGCATTAAGTCATTTAGGAAGATTACCAAATCGAGGGGATTAGATTGCCTTATGGGTAAATTGCTTCCATTCTCCATTATCTTCAGCAGTGGTTTGGAAACACTTTTGATTATACAGGCCAATAGTAAATATCTTTTAAGTAGCAGCCCCAAGTATACACATTTGTATTTTGTCCTCCACATAGCACATGTATTGCTAGCTATGTGATGGACGTTTTAAGAATGAGTCAATGCTTTAAAAGGATGAGCTATAACATTTGAAAACATTTAGTAACTTTTATTCAGGACATCCATTCCATTTTTTTTTCTCTTAAAAATGATATTTTTATTCAGGGCACACGTTTGAAGATGCTCCAGTACCTCTGTGGAAATTCATCAGGCTGTGACCCGGGTGTTCTGTTTCTAAGTTCAGATTGCTTGCCACTGGTTTTAAGAGTTGTTGCAGATGAAAAAGACATTTCCCAGTCAAAGTAGACACTCAAGATAGATCTAAGGCTAAATTCTGGGTAAGATAGCAGCCTCTGTTTTCCTACCATCTTCTTGAAATGTTCAGTAGGGAGGGACCAACTTCATTTTTCTTTTTTTTTTTTGAATTGGGACCAACTTCTTCAACCCGTTGGGAGCATGATTTGTCCCGGATGATGTGGCGGAAGCAGATTTAAGTTAGAGAGAGGAACGCCCACGTGGTTCTGATCTTTAATTTCTGCTTTCCTTAGTGTTTCAATCAGAAGGATTTTCTCTGTTCTGTCATCTGTGAGTCTCCTGTGGATCTGGCGGGACTAGTTTACAGAAAATTAAAATTCAATATTATGACCCATAAGCCACATCACCTGGAGTAAATAAAATAACCACATGTTGGCAGAGCCTAGAGGAGCAGGGCGATGGGGGGGGGCATGCCACAGCGGATGCCCACAGCCCGGGAGCCTCACACTGCCCTTACAGCCATCCCCAGGGTGTGGGAGACCCCCACTCCTTGACTTCTCAGCCTGCTCTTGGCACTGTTGCAGATTCATGGGTGAAAATGACAGCATCTGGTTCTCTTATTGTCAAGATTACTGCTTTTCCCATATTCTATGATTTTCTTTCCACACCCCGCGATGGTGTTGACCACTGTGAGGTGCACACTCAGTCTCCACTGTGGAGACTTTCTGTCAGGAGGGCAGGCTCTTCTTCCACAGAAGTGCTGGGGGCAAAGGCAGGGCTGGGAATCCCAGCTCAGAGCCCTGACAGGTTGACTTCCCTGGCAAATATGACCTGACATGTCCACGCAGCCAGATGGCCCCTATGTCACTGTTGTATCTTTTTAGGACCCTTTTGATAAAATAATCACATATACCTTGTTACCTTTTTATTAAACCAATGTCCTAAATTCATAGCTGGTCAGTTTAAGGTTCTCCCCTACCCCAAGTCCTCCTACCCCCTACCTCATATCAACAGTGTGACAAGGAACAGGAGGCTCCTATTTGTTAATCATCAGCATTGGGAGCTTGATAAACAGTTTTAATACTAAATGCCAAATATCTGTGTTTCTGGGTGTATCAAAGCAGATGGTTCATGTTGTTCTTTTCTGCTCAGACTCAGAATGAAACACTGCCCTCTCTAGGATTTGACTTATTCAGGGGATCATCTTGGGGCTCCCAGGAGCTGGGCTTGCTAACCACCAAGTCCTTCCTACTCCTGCCAAAGCCTTTTGTTTTCTAATGCTTATCCTGTCCAGCCTCTGGATTCCAAAGTGCCCCCCCCAACAATCTGAACCCTGCTAGGGAGTGTCTCACACCAGGAAATCCTAAGGGCCTGAGGACATTTGTATGATATTGAAGACCCTAGTTTAGCACCAAGTTGGGTTCAGTTAGCTGTTGGGTGTTTTCCAAATGGGCATGACACCTGGATCCAGATTTAGTGACCTTTTGTGGGTCACAACCCCATTGAGAACCTATGCAACCTATCATCAGAAAAAATATCAAGTACTTGAATTATGCATATAGTTCCAAAGAGGGGCATAGTTCATACCCTTCTGAAGTTCATCTGAAGTCAAAACATTTTTCAAAAATGAAGGTTACTGAGTTGATATACTAAAAATACACTCATAGTAGATTGCTCTTGGTTTTTAATTCTTACTGTAGTTGTTTTTCAATGGGTTAACTTTGAGCAGCTATAATGTGTTTATGGCATGTCTATTTATATTGCCTTGAGCAGTTAAGGACAGTTCATTATGGCTTGATGTTTATCCTTAAAAACATAGTTACAAAGGCCTCTGCTTTATAATTTGGTTGTCACTGAAGTCTGTACACAGGCCACTAGTTGTTTACCCAAAATCAATCTCTCCCCTTCTTCTTCACTAAGAGAATCTTGATTTCATTGGGGAGTGGCAATGTGCCCAGTTGAAAATCTATATTTCATATCATCTCTTGGGGATAGAGTTGGCCATGAGACTAGAATACTGCTAATGCCAACTTGAGGAACGCTTCTAGGAAAGGGCTGACTGAGTTGAATGTGTCTGTTGCCTTCCCTTTCCAATACTATCCTTTCTTTTCCCTTCCCAGAATAGAGATGCCATGGCTGGAGCTCTTGCAGCCATCTCATATTCATGAGACACCGTTAGAAATGGTAGGCATGCTCTTTGCAGATGGTAGAGCAGAGACTCAGGACCCTGAGACGTTTATAACTACAGAGACTTTAGCCCTGGTCCTCCTTTCTTTGAGCTTCTGATCTATAAGTTAAATGAGAGAAAAATAAATCCTGGCCTCCATCAAATAAATGTGCATTTTATATGCACATGTCCATGCAGCTTAGCCCAATTCTTAACAAATTCAAGCATTTTAGGTATATATTTTTAAACCTATAAACATGAAGTAGAAAATACTCCTCCTTAAAAATAAGTAATTTCAGAAAATTCAGCAAAGCTGTTTGAAAATGAGTTATCAAACAAACTATTAGTAAACTACCATCAAGAAATATATGTGGGTGTTTAGTTTACAAATAATATATTCTAGCAAAAGTTCCTAGTTTAGAAGGATAAATGTCTCCTCTCGTGAACCAGCATGTTAACCAGTTTATCACTGCCATAATGAATAACCAAACATATTGACTTAAAAATCTCCACAAATTCATTACCTTACAGTTCTGGAGGCTGGAAATCCAAACTCGGTTTCATGACCACATTCAAGATTTTGCCAGGACTGAGATCCTTTGTGGAGTTTATAGGTGACAATGAATTTCTTTGCCTTCTCCAGCTTCTAAAAGCTATTAGATCTCTTGGCTCTTGGCTCACTTCCATCTTCCACAGTTGAGTCTTTCTCATATCCCATCTCTCTGCAGTTACCTCTCCTGCCTTCCTGTCATTCATGAGGACCCTCATGATTGTAGGAGGCACACCTGGACAATCTAGAAGACTCTGCACCTCCCCATTTCCAGCATCTTTGTCATGTAGGTAGGGATTAGCATGTGGACATATCTGAGGGGCCATTAATTTGCCCTATTACAAGTTTGGTACATATCCATACAAATTTATGGAGCGCATATTCAGTTATGGGCATATGCTAAAGTATTTTCTCAAAAATGAGATTTTACACAATGTTGCAACTTCCTTGATTTCACTTAATAGTATCTGATATACAATTTAGCATGTCTGAATAGGTAGATCCGGCAAGGTAATGTTTTGAGGGAAGGCTTCCTTTTGAAAATCTGAGATTGTGAATTTTTATTTTGCTATGAAAAAAGTGAGAAGAAAAGAAGACTTTATGAATTTCTCCAAAGGTTCACTGCACTGAAAATTCAAAGTGGGACAGAAAAGAGGAATACTTTCTTTTTTTTTTTTTTTTCATTTTGCAGGTGAAAGTAACATTTCAGGAAACTGGATGTCCAGTTGCCTTAGCTTTGCTTTGCTGAGGACACTGGACACCATCTGCAATGCAACGGGCATCAGTGGACAGCTTGCTGCTCAGGGTCTGTCTCTTTCCAGCAGCACTGGCTTCTCCCAGAGAATGACAGCATCCTAGTGGAGACTTTTTATTGAGGTTGAAATAGATG
Source organism: Uropsilus gracilis (assembly GCA_004024945.1). Lineage (NCBI taxonomy): Eukaryota > Metazoa > Chordata > Mammalia > Eulipotyphla > Talpidae > Uropsilus > Uropsilus gracilis. The sequence goes on from PVHY01004635.1 coordinate 54,422, forward strand.
CCCACCAACCTCTTAGCCAAGTATGCACCCTTGACCCAAGCTGGGCCACACAAACACTCCCTTTCCAAATTCTAATTTTTCATTCAAAGCATATGGACTCATTCTAGGGGTGACCCCTTCCCCACTCACATATTGAAGCTTTAACCCCCAATGTGATGGTATTTGGAGACATGACCTTTGGGAGGTAGTTAGGGTTCAATAAGGTCATGAGGGTGAGGTCCTCAGGATGAGTTAGCTTCACAAAAAGACACACATCCTCCTAGTGAGTTCACGTGAAGGCCACGTGAGGTCACGTGAGGGATGATCTGAAAACTCTGGAGTAAGCCTCTGATTGGTTGAGCTTCCAAAACCTCTTTGAGTGATTACAAAAGGCCGTGAATAATACATGATGGTGAACACATCCCTGCCATGATGACAGGAAGAGAGAAGCCAGACTTCTACAATTAGAGTGATGGCCTGGAACCACGCGGTTGACGTGGAGAAAGAAGAGTTCCCTCCGAAAAGCGAGGCTGTTGTTATCAGGAGAAGGACCGTCAGTGCCAGGGAGACAAAACTACTAGCGGTTCAGCAAAGGCTGTGCAGGGGCAGTGTGTTGGGAGAACATTCGGGAGCTTCCGGGGTCTGTGGGAAGATGGAATCCGGGAGCCGCTAGCTTCAGAAGCTGCTATTCCATCAAAGATGGAGAAAAGTGGGATTTAGTTAACATATAGGTGTAGTTTCAAAAATGAGCAAAATACTTTATTCCTGGTTTTTGACACTCAAATGTATTTTAGGAATGGCCATTTTCTTCCTCTCTGTAAATGGGGAGGCCTTCTAAATTTGTGCTAGCAAATAACTTGCTGGAGGTTTTGTACTATGTATAAGAGATAAAGGAAGAACTACCATCCATTCACCCCAAATGTGGGTTTCTTTTGTGATCTGCATTCTAGATAGGGTTCTGTATATATTACCAAAGGGAAATGTGTGAGAATGATTGGAAAATGTTTAGAACACAGAGATATATGTGTGTGTGCACATGCACTTATGTGAAAACTCTTCTCTGAATAGATGGATAAAAGGGGACTCAGTAACCTATTAACATATATGTTATATATACATACATGTATATGATGTGCATGCATGTATAATGCATATAATGTGCACACATGTTATATAAAACACGTATACAACATATACACATATGTTATATACACGTGTTATGTGTGTTATCTATGCATGTTATGTATATATACATAGATTATGCATATAGTTATATCTATGTATATATAGTTATACATACATTATGTATATAAATTTTAAAGGGAAAAGTATATCTATTAAATTTGACTTTTTAAATTTCCTACATCATGGAAATATTGATTTCATTAGTCATGGTAGTTGACTAGTGACAGCAATTTAAAAATAATCCCTAGATAGCTGATAGCCCTGCCAACTATTTCTATAGTTATTAAGATATTCCTCTTCTTATAGTTTACGTGTGCATTACAGCACTTTTTCAAAGTTCAATTTCCTCATTTTTGTACACTGGTGAAAATAGCTTTTATTTTACTATTCTTCACATTTGTCTGATGACTCGGAATCTGTCTACTATGGGCTATCAACTAAAGTTGTATTATTTTTCTCAACAAAATTATTTTTAAAGCCAATGACAAATGAGCCTAAGTAGACACACTTCGAATGAAAATATACCCGCTTTGTTCAGGTTCCCCCAAACGCAGAGGTTGCCACGCAGACGGCACTGTGGGTAGTTTATTTTGTTATCCCAGGAAGCTCAGGGGATAAGCAGGCAAAGAGGAAGAAGGAGAAAAGCCATAAAAGGTGCATTCATGAGTGGCTGCTGCTCTGGGCAAGTGGGACTCGCCTCCACTGAGGGTCCTTTGAGGAACCGTGTAGAACAGGTCCCAAAACAAACTCGCTTAGAGGCGGGGAACTGGGAGCATTTATCTCCAGGCTCTTGAGCCTCATTGGTTCAGGGTTTGACCTTGGAGACATGAAAGTCCAGCACTGCACCCTGGCTCTGGGTTCAGCTGGCCTCCCACAGAGAAACAGAGCCCTGAGTCAGATCAGGTAGGAGGAGGGAGCAGCCCTGGCAATGTTTGATGCCGCTGTAAGGGAAGTCAGAGCGGGCTGGAGACCAGCGGTGGCTCCGCAGTGATCACCGCACATGCTCACCTAATTCTTTTATGCCCATTGGTGCTTCTCTTTACTAACAGTTGAAGGTTGTGGCTGAAATTTCTTAAAAACAAAACAAAAAAACCTACCTCAAATAGCAAAGCTGCAGGACCCTCTACAATCTTCACTGCCGCCACTGGTCTCTAGATCATAATCCAACTTGGCATCTTTCTCCTCTCCCAGCTCCCGTGTCCCTTGGCCAGCACTACTGGTAGTCTGAGCTACTTGTTCTGTAGGCCAGCAGAACCTTCATCTCTGAACCCCGGGTGCCTTGCCCTCGCAGGCCTTGGTTGCTCTGATTGCCCTTTTACCATTATCGCTGGCATAGAAGCACTAAGTGGTGTCTCAGTGAATTTCCCAAGTTCCAGATAGCTTCCTCCTTATTTTTATTTGAATTTTCCCTTTTGAGACTAGGTCTAGCTGTTTTTGCCCTAGGGAATGCAGGCTCACTTGCCCAGGGTACCACGGACTCAAGCGATCTCCAGCCTCAGCTTCCCAGGTAGCTGGGATAACAGGCGCGGCCACCACGCCCAGCCATTTTTTGGGGATTAGGTCTCGCTGCGTTGCCCTGAGTGGGATTCGAACTGCAATCCCTAGTCCCAGATGCTTCATAGACTGAAGCTTACAGGCACTGAGCCACCGTGCCCGGCTCCTCCTTGTTTTTATTATGTAGCCGCAGCTCAAGTTCTTCAAGATAAACAGTTAATTATCTGCATCAGAGCAGTCATTAGCATTTATACCTGCAGATCAGCAGCATGAAGATCCCAGGATTTGGTGGCAGGCAATGGTTCAAATGCAGTGGAACAACGACTATATCCCCAGGGGAAATATCTACTCTGTGCATGTACACTAAGATTAAGGCCTCTGATTTGGAAGCGTTATAAGGATGAAAACCATAGTTTTCACTAACGCGTCACTAGGAGGGTGGTAAGTGGGACCAATCTACTTGCCTCCTTTAATGACCATTTGTGTCTATTCAAGGAATTGGGGACACAACTTATACAGTGACTACTTACAACCCAAGATCTTCCTTTCACCATTACTTTGTCCCAGTACACACATGCCAATGTGTCGGCTGGTATCTGTGACTCCACTAATGTCAGTGTTTATCACAATTCAACTTGCCAACACCAGTGGGGGATTTTCTTGCCTCTGTACTATTGAGAATATATCTTCTAGGACTACTTCCAGCTGTGAGTAATCATCCTAGTTTGAATCTGTCCAACATTAAACCCCAGACAAGACCTTAGTTATAGGGAATAATTTTATAGAGAATCGTAAGAAGTACAGTAAGTGGTAGAAAGTGAGAGAGATGAAGAAGAAATTCCAGTTAGCAAATGGGCACCATCCTGTTGAGTTGCTATCTGGAACCAGGCAGAATGCTCCATAATAGGTCTACCAAATGTGGGAAAACTGACTCTTAACCCACTAATTTCCATTCTTCATCAAGATGTGTTAAATCTCCAGCCATCCCAGGAAAATTTTGATGATGGCAGAGTAAGCTCTTTTGGCACCCGAGAAAATCCTTAACAAAGAAAGCAACGCAGGTGCTTGCGGTGATACGCTGTCAGTATCTTTAGGACATGTCTGCTGAGCTACAGAAGTGAGTCAGGAGGAGACCAAGAGTGTCAGCCACACCGACAATTCAATAACTCAATGAAAAAATCAGGAGGAGATCCCAGTTAATAGAATGACTTGAACACATGCACTTCCACACCTCCATCCTGAGGGATCTCTAAAATGACTGACCAGGATAAAAATACATTTTTATAAAAACCTGGCAGGATAAAGAGAACATAAGAGGTGGGATAGACAGGAGCTAGCAAGGAAATGCTGGAAGACAGAAGGGAGATGGATGAGTGGTACCAAATTAATAGAGCATCAAGGAAGTTTGTTTTGCTGTGGAAAGCATCAAACACCAATGGATCAAAGCTGGGAAAGCACAACCACTGGAAGGAGTTGTTGCCTCTATGGGAAGGGGCACCAGGGTGGGATGGACAAAGGGACTGTATCTGGACCCTCAGAATCTCTCTCCTTTTCTGTACAGCAGGGACCAGCCCCAGCTCAGCCCAACCCAGCCTAACCCAGCCCTGCCCAACCCAGTGGGCAGCAGGAGCTTCCATGGCACTGGGTCTTCAGATTGAATGATACCGAGTTTGGTGAAGGATGAGAGTAAGACTGACAAAAGGAAGATTCTGTTACATCTACATTCCACACACTGAGGAATTTTACCCTCTTCCACATTCCATCATCTAGACTCAGAGAACTGGCAGCTAGTTTTATATTCCCCAGATAGAAGATTAGAAGAAATCCTTCTGATGAAACCAACTGGTTGAAAAAAGATGTACATACTAACATTTGGAAGTTACCCAGTAAAATGTCTGGTCACTGTGGATAATAGCAATTGACAAGTGTGACAAACATAGACAGCTTTCAATTTGATATTTCAAATGCCTGGTATTGGCTAAATGTTTGCATCCCCACTAAATCCATTGACTTCCACCGGTGTTTTGGGGAGGTGATTAGGTCATGAGGGCAGAAACTTAACAAATGGAGTTAGTGTCCTTATAAGTGATCCCAGAGAAACCCCTTCCTTTTGTCCCTATAAGGGCACAACTGAAGAAATATCAAAGAACTTTAATAACAAGTGTACTCTCTATACATGGCAGAGACCCAGCAGGACTCAGCCACTTGCCCATGTGGCTTTCAATGCCATCTTAATAGCTTAGCGAAGGGAGGTCAGGAGTGAGGGGCAGGGGAAGGAAGGGAAAGGTTAGTTAGGAATTTGACCGAGAAAGGTACAGTCAACAAGGGTGTGAGGTCTAAGGCAGAGGAAAAGCACCTTATCTCATCTTCTGTCTGGGGGCTGAAACTTATACCATTTGCTCTCCTGGTTCCCTGGACTTCCCACCTACATTGGGTTGTACCACTGACTCCTCAGGTCTCCACTTGCAAACAGGAGTGAGGAGCTTCTCAGTCTCCATAAGTGCATGAGTCAGTTCCTCATCATAAATTTATGTCTAGACATTAATAAATATGTCCTATTGGTTCTGTTTCTCTGGACAACCCTAGTACATATATATATACATATATATATATACATATATATGTATATATATATGTACATGAATCTCTCTGAGAATGAAAATAACATAAAATAATAATAAACCTTCAAGCTATGATGTACAAAATTATGACTTAATAAATAATACTAAAAGTAATTGATATGTAAGTGGAGTAAATTTCTCACACAGGGCAAAGAAAGACATTTGTCTCAATGTGCTACAATCCTGTGCATCCTTACTAAACAGGGTAGTTGACACCCCTTATTTCTCCTATGATGTTCAGTTCTTTTGTTTTAGAGAATTTCTCCTTTTTTCAACCCAGATGCAACCTATGAACCTACCAACCAGAACATCCCACATCAAGTACATAGGACTCAGTCAGGACAACCTTCGTCTTGTTCAGGAAGTTTCTGATTGGACTCGAAGAAGAGGACTGGATTCACACAGCCTCAGCACCGCTAACAGGTGTTTCCTGCATGGCAATCCCTCCTGGCACTTCTGACTGGTGATGCTACAGAAAAGGAGCTTGGAAGTTCCCACTCTGTCTTAGCAACAGATAAGAACCTAAATAAATGAAATAAGAACAACAGCTCTTCTTAGATCCATAAAAGAGGGGAGGACAGAGGAAAACCAATTCCCTGGTCATTGGAGAGACAGACAGGTGAATCTGGAGCCTGGCTGGACCATGCAGACAGGAGTAGAAGCCACTGTGTAAGCAGTGCCAAGAGGAAGCCTGACCTGTGTTTAGAACCTTGCTGGGACCTCGGTGGACAACATGAAGAGTTAAAAATGTCACAGGATCCAGTCCCAAGAGGGTCCCCTCTTCTCTTGTGTTTTGTACACACAGGAATCCTCACAGCAGTACTGAAGACACATCTTCTCATGCTACCAGCGACGAGTCAGGGGCCCGTCTGAAACTTGCTGGAGTTTTCTGTTCTTAAGAGGGTTTGTCTTCAAGGGAAGCAAGTTAGGGAGAGCCCAAATGCTGGGGATTTACAGACTTTAGCTGAGGTCGCAGAAAGGACCTGGCTTGTCTGAACCATCCTGTTCCAACAAAGGTGGGGGGGAGGAAAGAGATGAAAAATCTTGTGAAGTTTAACTCCTTTGTATTTATTCAAAGACTGAGAACTTAGAGCCACACAAAAACTGCCAGCAGATGTTTTTAAAAGCTTTATTCATAATGGACAAAATTGGGATGCAAACGAGATGACCTTGGGTAGGTGAGTGGATAGTCTTAGTCAGACAATGGAGTCTTAGTCAGGACTAAGGAGAGCAGAGCCATCAGGCAATGAACAGATATGGTGGATCTGAAACTCATATTGCAGGACGCCAATCTGAAAAGGTTCCATATGCATGACATCAACTCTATGCCTTGTTGAAAATGGCAACACTATGGTAAGGATAAAACGATGAGGGCTTGCCAGGGATGGGAGGTGGGAGAAGAGAACTAGGCAGAGCACAGAAAATTCTCAGGGTGGTAAAACTACTCTGCCTAGTGCTACAATGACAGTTCTACATCATATCCCATTTGTCCATTTCCACAGAATGTTCACTAAGATGGAACCAAAGTGTAAACTAGCCTTTGAGTGACACTGATGAGTCAACATAGATTCCTCAATCAAAACATGCTGGAATGTTCCATACTGGTGGGGGATATTGATGGAAGGTTGAAGAAGCAAGGCATTTATGGGAAATACCTGCCCCTTCCTCTTGAATTTGCAGTGAATCTAAAATCCCTCTTCAAAATGAAGATTTCAAAAACCTTTCTTGTGGTAAGAAGAAGTAATGAGTCAGACAAACAGAAATCTGGGGAAGAGATGAAGAACCAACCACAGGGCGGGAACTAGAGGAAAGGTTGACAGCACTCAAGTTCCTGGTTCCACTTGTCCGCAGCTATTTCCCTGCATTCCTTGTTCATTAGTCAAAAAGTTCTCCTTTTGTATGTGTGTCATTTTGGGTTGGAGCCATAGCTCCCCCGGTCCCCAAGCACATGTCATAGGTGTGTTGCTCAGGCAGGGGGAGCACAGCACGGTTGACCAGTATTGTTCCCCCACTAAGTGTGAGGCAGGACGCACTGAAGAAATTTAAGAAGTCAGAGCATCCAGACAAATAGAATCCTGCATAATCCTAGTGGCAAGAGGCATCTATCTGTGTAGGTAGCATAAGCCTGTAGGGGGATGGACAGCTACCCCCACCAGTAGGGAGCAGAGAGGACCCTAGAAGGACAGGAGGGAGATGGACACGTCTCTGGCGGGAACTGGGATTGCGACTCAAATGTTTACCAGGCCAGGCATAGAGTGAGTCAGGCTGGGGTGGGGGGTGGGGGGGAGGGGGGAGGGACGGTGGGGCTCTCAGGCTCCATCTGCAAAGGGCTTCTGTGCCCAACAGATGAATGGTGTCAGGGGACACCCCGGTGTTACCAGATCTTCCAGTTTCTTCAGGAAAAAATGATAAATCTAAAATTTGTTGTGAAATTTATTACTTTTAAATGTTGACAACAACTTTCAAAAATTAAAACAGCATGTGAGCCAAACGTAACACGTCTGCTGGCTGACTCCGGGTTGCGGACCTCCCGGGAGAGCTGGTGCAGCAAGCAAAGGCGAAGCGGGAGGAGGCGAGCTTGTGTTTGTAAGGAGACCTGGAGCAGATGGTTTGTGTGAGAACTAGTAGGAGAGTCTGGAGCGTGAGATGGGGCCTCAAGTCCTGGTAACAGGTTATTCAAGAGAAATGTGTGCAGAACAATATTTTAGGAAGATGAATTTGGTGCCTGAGTGAAGGGTGAGTCAGGCACGAGACTAGAATGCTGTTTTACTCAAAGATCTGATTTTAAGGGATTGGTAGATTTGTGTGTTTTTTATCACAGGCAGGGGTTCAAGTTATTTTTATGTGAAATGATAAGATTTTCCTTCGATGAGTCTAAAACAGGACTGATATTTTTGTCACCTCCTGACAGCAAATATTGAAATGACAGGTACCTTAGAAGGGAGATGGAGGAAAAGATTTGCTTTGTCCAGTCTGTTGAAATTGCCACTGTATATTTCTCTACTCTCCACAAAACCCTCTTTGATTTCCAGCCACTTTAAGCCTCTCACTCCATACTCCATCACCACCTAAATAATCCTCCCAAAGTGAGTTGTGGTAGTCATGAAGTTGTATTACCTTGCTCTCCCTCCTAGAGATTCTGCCTGGATAAAGAAGAGTCCACATCGTGAAATATTACTCATCTATGAAAAGGGAAAAGATGCATTTGCAACATAGCTATACCTAGAGGGAATTATGCTTAATGAACTCTGATAGAGGAAGACAAATACTGATATGATTTCACTTATAAGTGGTATGGAGAGAACTCAAACAAGTGAATTAAATAAAACAGAAATCATCTTTTAGATTTATTACATTACCTTTTATATTCTGATACAGCTTCATCTGCTCATATATATTGATGAGGTATTATATCTTCTTGATGTTTTGATCCCTTAATTAATATATAATGCCCTTCTCTGTCCCACGTTACCTTTTTTGACTGGAACTTAATTTTATTATATAAAATATATATAATTTATATATTGAGATATATATGACTGTCCCTGACTTTCACAGTGGGGAGGGTGGGGTACAGTGGAGGCCTTGGGTGTCAGTATGTCTCATTTGCTTGTATAATTGTCTTCCAGTCTTTTATGTTGAACCTGTTTATCTTTAGAGCAAAGATGGGCCACCTGGAGACAGCAGAAAGTTAGGTGTTGTTTTCTGATTCAATAAGATTTTATGAAAAGGAAGAGTAAGGGCTATGCCTTGCATTTCTTTTGTCTATTCTATCTCAGACACTCTGTGCCTCACAAGTTCTCCATCAACAACCGGTGTTGGATTTCAATTGTTTGTGGAATATAGAGGAACCAAACAAAGGATCAGTTGAAGATAAACTATAGAACAAATCCTGGAAAGCTGATCATGGATCTGAGGCACCCAGGAGGAGAGGGGGAGGAGGGAGAAGAATGGTTAAAGCAGTGGGGGGAGCACTCAGTGTACTCTGGTGGAGAATGGTGGTGCTTTGGTGGTGGAAAACAATGGTGCCCGCATCCGAGGGGAGAAGACCTAATGGTGAAAAAACAAGCAGGGATGTAAAATAATAGCATGTCATTCATTAAAGAAAAAGCTCTCTCCACCCCTTTTTTTTCATCCTTCAGTTACAGCTGATGTACCTCTTTGGGTCAAATCAAATGTTTTTCTTCTTCCAAATTGCCTAAACAATTAAAAAAATATTTTTAAACAAAATCAAATATGTTCATTGAAAACAGTGACATGTGCACATATATGAAAAGAAAAACAAGAGCACCCTCCATCCCTTCTATTCACCCCACAGGAGGTAGTGGTGGATTTGGGGTGTGCTGTCTCTATCTGTCCTTTTGCTCATAGAGACTGAAAAGGGATATCCGTGTATGGTATTTGTTTCTTGCACACCTCAGCAATGTGATTTTCTCATCTATCAGTAAGTGAGAGTCTGACTCACTTTTTAAACTGTCATAATCCAAATTATTGGTAGAGCCATAATTTCTTGTTTGTTTACCTCTGATTTTCAGTGACAACGAGTTTGTTTTCATATTGTAAATATATAGCTATCTTGCATGAATTGTCAGGTTCACATTCTTTCTCATGTTTAAATCTTGAAATGTTCAGTAGCATATTTTTGTGGATTTTTTTTCTTCCTGACTGATGACAGTTTGTAGTATCATTTAAAAAATAAATTAGCCTGAATTGAAATCTTACCCTTGTGTGTATTTTAAATCCTCATCTATGCTTGCAATTTTGCAATTTAGGATCAATTCCTGATGCACTGATAAATTCTTGTATTTCTATTTTAATGTTGCCGTGGTTACAGTGGTTTTATAATATATGTTAAGATTTTTGTCAAGAGTTTCTCCCAGTTTCTAGTCTTTATTTTCATAATTTTCTTGCTATTCTTAGTCAGTCATTCATTTTTTTCCTATGAAATTTGCTTTTATTTATTCCAGTTTCACAAATAACTCAATGTAACTGTAATATGAATTGCACCACAGATATACATTCATTTTCTGTAAGAATTATCATGAAACTATGCTTTCTGAAGAATGATGTGTCTCTCCATTAACCTAGAACTTGATTTCCAAAAACTATTCTGTAGTTTTTTCATATAAGTAATGCATTTTATTATTTAAAATATTCTTAACCATTGTCATTATTTTATCATTATTTTGAAGAAGATATTTTAAATTTCAAATTATATTATTAAGTATGTGAAACACATAGAAAATAATACTCAGGGAAACAAGTGCCTTTCTCTTATGCATATCAGATTTTAATATTTATTTAAGATTTCCATATTTGGCACATAGAGCTATAAGGACTGTGGTGACATGCTCTTATCCTCACTCTCCCCAAGGATGTAGCTACTATCTAGAAATCAGTGTATGATTCCCAAGCTAAACTTTATTACCTATATGTGTGACCTTAAGTTATAAGGTTTTTATGTGTGACAGTAAGAGATATCTAAATTCAGCTTATCTATTTTTTTGAGACTAGGTCTTGCTGTTTTTGCCCATGGAACTGCAGGCTCACATTGCCCGTGGTACCAAGGACTAAATCCCCAGCCTCAGCTTCCCAGGTAGCTAGGATTACAGGTGCGTGCCACCATGCCCAGCTTTTTTTGGGGAACTAGGTCTCGCTGTGTTGCCCCCAGGGGGGACTCAAACTGCAATCCCCAGATCTTGCTGAGACTCCATAAGTTGTCGCTTATAGGCACTGTGCCTTCGTGCCCGACTAAATTCAGTTTCTAATGACTAGTTACTGAGAATATTGAGAAAATTCAAAGATTTTTATGAGTTTATTATTTGAGATACTTTATCAAGTTCTTCTAATTATAAATAGTTTAGTTGCAATCTTATGTATTCTTTGGCCACAGTTGTATCACATGCAAATAAATATGTTCTTTTTTATTATATCCATCCTGAATATTTGCTTTTCCTTTTATTGACTAATTATTCTGAATCATGTTGAATGACATGTTCACAGCATGTGCAGTGCAGCTTTTGAGTCTAGATAGTTCTCACATGTAGTCCTGGACCAACAGCATCAGTGTGCCCCCAGGAATTTGTTAGAAATACAGATTCTTGGGTCTCACCCAGATCCACTAAACCAGAAACTCTGGAGGTGGGAACCAGCAGCTTGTGTTCTCCCAAGCCCTCTGACTACATTAAAGTTTGAGAAACACTGGTCCACAGACGTGGTCATTGAACAGTCTTACTGGTTTCATCTTAGGTGGAAGGTTCCCTCTTACTTCCTAGCTGCTCCATATTATGTTTTTGTTTTTCCATTAGTTCATGTTTTTTCATTAGTTCCTCTTTTTCCTTCTTGACCTTTAACATTGGGGTGATCAGGGAGTGAGTAACTGATCCTTTTCAATTCTCCATTCCACTCACTTCCTTGGTAATCACATCTGCTCATTGCTTTAAATGCCATCCATGTTAGAGTTGCCTGATTTAGCAGACTAATGCAAGACAGAGAGTGGCATTTGAATTTCAGAAAAATAATAACTTTTAATATAAATGTTTTCCAAGTATTGCATGAGAAATATAACTGCTAATATTATTGGTATTGTGAACATTAATCAAAATAGTTAATAATAATTCTACTAAGCAACTAATTAAAGACATACTTGAACTAAAAATTCTTGTTTATCTGAAATTCAAATCTCAGTAGAAGCCTATATTTTCTCTGGAAATCCTAATTTGTGGGCCAAGGAAGCCCTAACTCATATTTCCAGGTCAGTTCATTCTCCAGAACTCTAGGAATTGATCACTGTTTACTCTATATCTCCATGTGGGTTACTAGTAAACCTTTCAAACTCAACATAACCTAACGTGTCCTCTTCATGTTCCCAAATATCTACTGATATTCCCCTCTATTGTTGGGCTCAACTCAAAATAACCCTCTCTCCACTGATGGCAATTCCTTCCTTCCTGTTATTAAGGATAAACATAGGGACCCACCATTTTCTTTTTTTTTTCTCTTGCAACCGACATCCAGTTAGTCAAGATGGCTGACATATTGGTTCTGCCATCAAAAGTTGTCTAGATTTCAACCATCTCTCTCCATTTTCCCTCCACTACCATCCTGTGGGGACCCATCCTCATTTCTTCCTTTCAATAGCCCTCTAGCTCATCTCCATTCTTATCCTCTTTGCTGCTACATGCTGCAGTCTGCTCATTACAGAAATAAAAGGGATTCTTTCAAAATGTAAGTCAGATATTCCTCTTCTGTTTAGTGTTCTCTAAGAGCTCACCAGATTCACCAAACTCTGCATAAGCTGCCAGTAGCACTTGTTATTTCTTTGTTATCAATTCCTAGTATCTTTCTTGTCATTTCCACTCTTTCAGCCAAATTGACTCCCTTGCTATTCCTTGTTCACTCAAAGTATGTACCAATCTGAGGACCTTTGTAATGTTCCATCTCTACATACTCACTTGGTTAACTCCTTACCTCCTTCAAATCTTTGTTCAAATGTCAAGTATCAAACAAATGATTCTATTTAAATTTGTGATTTACTCCTTCAGGAACCCACACATCTAATAATCTTACTTTGCTTTTTCCCACCACTGGACTTGCCATTTTAATGCAATTTAACTTATTCATTGTGTTTACTAATTATTATCTGTCTCTCTTCCACTATTCCCTTGGCCTGGAATGATTAGGGGAAGGCAGGGGAAGTTTTTGCTCTTATTTTATCACACAGAGTGGACCTACCCAACATTCCTTATATCACTTCTTCTGAACACACTTTTTCAAAAAACCTAATAAGAGCTTTTCATTTAACTTGGTCCCCCTTTCTAGCAAGATAATGTAATTTATTTAAAGAAATAAGATGCTAAAAGGTTTTTATATAAGATGATTACATTGCAGCTCCAAGGACTTCAAAATTAGGTGGCTGCCAACACATTTGACTTCAGCCAAATGGACATGAGCCCTCTAGACACTTCTTCATAGAAACTGATAGAAAAGAATATATACCGCCCCTGCAGAATTTCTTATTTCAAAATATTCCAAGTCCCTAACAACAGGGTTTTTACTATACAGTATCTCAGCAAATTAAGTATCATGAGGCAATGCTTTATAGCATGCATGGCACTTAGTAGGTATTTAATAACTACATCTAAACATACTCACATTCTCTCTGCTTTAAAATGTTTTACTTATTTAATATCATTCTCTTAAGCACTCTTGGCTCAGCACAGCTCAGGTGAGTTTATAGCTACCACTCCATTAATTCAACCTGTGAAGTAGAGTGACCAAGTCTATTACCCTCATTCTGTGGAAAGGGAAATAGAGTCACATGTAAGTCAAAGTGATTTACCCTAACTTTTATGTGTCATTGTCACAGGTTTTCTTTCCATCAATTCTTAGTACCTTAAAGCCAATATTTGGTTGCAGTTTCATGAAAGACTTTAAGTGAAACTAGCTGTAAGAAATCAGCCTAGCAAAAATACTTTATATTTATTACACTTCCTTAGGACCCTCGAGTATTCTGCATCTCAGTACTCAAGAAACGAGCAGTAAATTCTGAGGTCCATTTCATGCCGAGTGAAATGATTGAAGTCAACAGCCATTAAAGGTGATGGAAGTGATAAGTTCTGCTTCACATTTCAACTGTTTATCATCACTGCTTCTGCTCATCAATCAGAAAATTAGAGGACAGTGCCTATATTGATGTTGCTATTCTTTCAATCATTTATTTAACCTCTCCATAGACTTTTAATCTAGCAAAAGGGAGATTTTTAGAAAAATCCTAAGTTTATAAAAAAGGTAGATGTAAATATAAATAAACATTAGCAGCCTCAAGAGTGATATTTCTAAGAACTCCAAATGAAAAGTATGAATAACTATTCAATTAGTAGTTCTCAAACCAGGACATACCTGAATCAACTGGATAGATTTAAAAAAAAAAAAAAAATCAAGGCCCCAACCCCTAAACATTCTGGATTCAGCAGGTTTGAGTTAGTGGCTCAGGAATGTATTTGGAACATATGCTACATTGATTCAGATGTAAATAGGTTTGGAAACCACTTAGTTAAATAAATAGACTCTAAGGATGAAGAAAGTCAGGCTGGAACTTCTTCCCAATTGGCTGATAATTAATGGACCCAAACCAATTTCACTGGAAAGTCTTCATTCAGAATGTCAAATAGCTAGCTTAGCATATTGGACCTCCTTTAGGAACTGCTGGCCCCTGCCCTCAACACCACATCAGATCCCTCTCTTCTGACACTATCACTGGGACAAGCTCCCTGCCTGCCAGCTCACTAGTGCTTATCCCTCCCCTACTCATCATCCTCTATTCCCACTCCCCTTCCTCCTGGTGGGAAAGTATGAATTCAGAGGATCTTATGTGAAGTCATAACCCTGAAGAAAATGAAGTGCTCACACAGACCCTGAGTGCCCAATTTATTTTGATCAAGTCTTTTTAAATAATCACCTCACACATGGACATATTTTTCTTTGCTGCATTGCTTCCTAATCCTTTCCCTCTGCTTAATTCCTACATTGAATTGCTACTGTCTTCTGATAGCTATTCTATATTTATCATTATTAAACTCCTTTTATTGATCTCAGCCTTTGCTCCAATTTGTCATGATTTTATGAATTTTAATTCAATTCCTTCCACATCTGTGATGCTGCCAGCATCCTACCATCTCCTTGTTTTTATTAATGCGGTCTCCAGTCTATCTCTGAGCAACTCATTATTATGAGGTGATGTTAATGAGATTACTTAAAAATATTTTACCTCTGCCATACCTTTTTGAAAGAAGTAAGTCTTACCTTAACATTAAACCACTAATGTTTTCTGTCTTACTTTTCTGTTTAATTTTTTTTCACCAATTTGGCCTTTATTTTACAGCAGGCTTGATTCACAGGTCTCTAGATTTCCTCTGAGTGTTGTGAAGGCAAATGCTTCTCTAACACTGGGAAATAACACCATTAAATGCTCGCTTTGGCATGTATTTCCTTTACTCACAGAGCTTCTTACACCATCAAATAGATAGTCTCAACTTTTCTTCACCTCTATTAGTTAAGATAAAAAACAAAATTCCAGGCAACATTAAAATTATAGAAAGCCTTGGCCATAGAACTACAAATCCTGCACATTTATAGGCTCTGCTGACACCACATCCTAAATTTGTTCTGTGGAATCCAAATTCTAGTCAATACAGTCTTTTCATGACTCTCTGGAGAGCCGCTCATCCTGGATACTGACTGTACCTGGAGGAAGTGGGTGAAGATAAATGACTGGATTAAGATGTAGCTCTCCCAGCGCTTTCTGGCACCTTCAGTCAAAATATTATATATCTGCATAAAGATGACAAACCTCCATTGTGACATTCTGCACTTGTTTGCATCTTTGAGTTACAAATTTCAGCCTTTCTAGATTTGCTGAATTTCATAACACTGGAGAAAGAATGTTAAGCGAGGTTTCTCTCCATTTCCATTATTAATCAACAGAGGTGTAACGAATGATTGTCCTTCCCCAGGTTTTTAAACCAAAGCATCCATCCTACTCTGGGATGCAGCCTCAGTATAAATTATTTCTAAGCAATCTCTGCTCCTGGTCACCTCAGGTTGCTTTCAAACTGGAGTTTTGTTGGCTGGTTTTAGGCTAAAGTCCTCACCATTGACTCTTGCCCAGTTTTTACCTTTTGATTTTCCCAAGCTTAGCATTTACAATTTAAACTCTCTTTCCAACTGGGCTTTTCAACTACTTCCGGTAATCACATTCTGGCTCTAACCTCCAGGCATGTGTCATCTGAAAAAGAACTAGTATCTGGTGCCCCTTGTATTTACCCTGAATCCTTCTAGAAAATGCTGATGGTGTCCATGCAACCACAAGCTAATTGGCTTGAAGTAAGAAATGTACAAACTCTGTCTGTAGAGATGAACCTTGTGGAAAGACCCATAAAGATTCTAAGACCTTCAGACACTCTCCCCATACCTGTGAATGTGGGGGGAAAATGGCATTTCAAGGTATGTGCTTGATTTTTTCTGAGTACAAAAGGCTTAAACTATTATTGAATTAAAAGAGAATTCAGTTTACCTCAGACTTTCATACTGAATAAACTGTACAATACAGGCTTCCAAAGATATACTGAGTTCCTTCAGATACTAAAAACAGAAGAGAGTGACCTCAAAACACATATAATTTACCTCATTGAATAGAATAAGTAGTCTAAGTTGCAGAGAAGCTCAGTTAATTTTCTAGAGTTCTAACTAGAACCTGGATCTCTAGTCTGGGTTTAATCTTTTTGCTCTTGTCACCTTTAGTGACTTTAGTGCTTGTGTTCTTTCAAAGAACACAAGTAAAACAAGTACTTGTGTGAACACAAGTAAAGAACACATAGTAAAATGAGATCATGATGCTTATACCAAAACACAAGTATCACAAAGAAAATAATCTGGCCTATGATGGAAGCTTCTGGAATGCTTTATGAATTCTACCCGAGTGAAATAGGACCATGATATTTACAATTGGAAGGAACACACCATCTTTTCTGTCAGTTCTCTGTTCTTATTTCTATTCCAACAAACTGCCACATTTGGAGTCTCATAAGAATGTAGCTGAGACAACTACATGGGGAAATCTGTTTTGAAATTCTTAATTTTATCCACTGAAATTATCTCTTCATGAGTTTAGTTAGCTTTGTTTCTGATAACCCAAGTCAATAAAGCTATACCTATAATATATAACAAAATTCATTTAAGATTTAAAGCCAAGAGAACAAATCTTCACATTTCAAAAAAAGTCAATAAACAAATGTAGCTTTTCTACAAATGATCAGTACTGATGTTTTGGTTTATGATTATAGATTGAGTGACATTGTTTCACATTGTCTGTTAAGACAGTCACTGATAAATGTTTGCTCACCCTCAGACATCTGGGTCCAATCTGTGTTCCTTGGCAATTTCATCTAACTTTTTCTCAATCAGCAATGCCCCCTCTTGTGCTTAGATTAAGCATGTCTCAATGATGGGTGAAGGAATCATTGTCAGCACCCAGGATGATTAGGTTGCAATCAGATTGGAGCATCCTTAGGCAGAATCTGAGGAGGTCTTTGGGGAGTCCTGAAATTGGGTTATTGGAGTTATGCTAGACCAGTGCAGTCCAACACAAATATAATGGGGGCCACTCATGCAATTAAAAATTTTCTAGTAACTACATTACAAACAATATGAAAAAGGACTATATATTCAATGACTTAATAACCTGTTTTATTTAACTGCACAGTTTCAATATATTATCATTTCAGTATGTGGTATAGTGGCATTTCAAAGGCTCAGTAACCACATGTCATTGATGCTCATTATATTAGAGACTTCAGAGCTTTCCACCTTTCCTTCAGTTACTCCTAGTAGGTACCTCCCCTTTACAATGAGCTGCCATATTGAAAAAACCATGGCAACTCTGGACTTCCCAGAGTTGTATTAGTAGGTTTCTCCTGAGAAATAGATGTGTGTCTGTGTGTGTGTGTGTGTGTGTGTGTGTGTGTGTGTGGAGAGAGAGAGAGAGAGAGAACCTTTAAGGAATTGGCTCAGACAATTGTGGAGACTAGGAAGTCTTTTTCCTTTGGGAGATTCAGCTTTTTCTCTTAAGGTCTTCAACTGAAGACTCTTCAACAGTATGAAGAGTAGTCTGTTTTATCCAAAGTTGGCAGACTTAAATATTAAGTCTAAACCCCTGCACATTAAAAAAAAAA
Organism: Uropsilus gracilis; assembly: GCA_004024945.1. NCBI lineage: Eukaryota > Metazoa > Chordata > Mammalia > Eulipotyphla > Talpidae > Uropsilus > Uropsilus gracilis. Next base: position 72,432 of record PVHY01004635.1, read on the forward strand.
TCATGGCAATACCTAGACTGATGTTTGACAGAATATTTGAGTATGATAACCTAGCCAAAATGAACTATCACATTAAGCAAAGCAAAGGAAATACTTGGAAGCAATGCCCCATATAACTCAGGAAATCTTTGTCCAAGAATTCTAGATAGAATTGAATTTTGCTTTTGCTTTGACAACCTGGCAGGAAGAATGCTTTTTCATTACTGCTTTTAACCTCCTTAGTTTTCTCATGAATGGCCATCATTTGAAATATTTTAACTAGTAGGACTAATAACTTGACTATTATATTAGTGAGGAGGCTATTTTTCAAATTAAAAAAATGAATGAAAGAAACTAGGGATTCCAGTCCACTCAATAGCATTCCTTCAGATAGGTTAAATCATAAGTGTGTGAATATAAGTACAGAGGAGAGCTATGAGTCTTTTTCACACTTTATTTTACATAAAACTGATAAATACAGCAATTGCTCACATGAATTACTGGACTGCTTCTGCTGTCCTTCACAAGTTAGCTTGGATGGTTGCCTGAAAAGCCAGAAAAGATGGAAGGCAGGCCCTCCACCCCCACTTTGGAATGGCTTTAAATGTTGGCATTGTTTTAAATTTTTGCAGATCTCTTTAAGCACAGCCATAATAGAAGACAATGGTGTCTTAGATGTGCCTCTGCATTCAATCTTCTGTCACGTTCTTCAAGTTAAAGATATTTAAGTTGAAATCAGCAAACATTTCCTTTACCAGGTCCCTAACTCTGGGTAAGGACAAAGGGAGGAGGCTCATTTGCACCACTCTCCCCCCCCTACCCCCCCCCAAGTTGATTGCCCATGCTGGAGGAGGAGAGTTTACTAAAGTGACTGGGTGAAGTAAAAAAGCCAACAAGGTGGAGTGACTGTGTGTCACCCCAGCGCCAGCAGTACCTGAATCCAACCACCGTGTAGCCAGCAACATGGCTCCCCACAGAGACGCTCCAAGGTGGAAATGGGTCAGAGATTCTCCGCCCTTCCTCACCTCCATTCTCTAATCAAGTACCCTTTTAGTCATGCTTTTCCTTTTAACTAACCTGTTGTTTATCACCTCGACCTAGCATAGCGTAGAATCCTGCCCATAAGTGAGATTCTCTGTGGTACTGCAGATCAGCAATGAGTAATATGGATCACTAGTGGCTTGGCAGAGCCTTCTCGGTATTTCTGGTGTCTGCACTCCCATCACAGCTTCAGAAAGTATTGAGAACAACAAAGAGCTTTTGGGCATATGCATTATGTCAGTCGATATTTACCTCACTGGAGGTTAAGAAGGCAAATTTTCATTTATTTATTAATTTCATTGCAAAATGATATCCTCATTGCTTGTTAACTTACATAACACTTTCAATGAAAAAGCTTTCTTTCCAAAAAATGAAGAGATTTTTAAGAAGTTGGCATTGTTTTATAATTTTACAAATCTCTTTAAGCGCTGTCATTATAGAAGACAATAGTCTTAGATGTGCTTCTGTCTTGTGTTCTTTAACTTAATATGAAATCAAGGTTCAACCATATATGTAAGTGGAGAACAGTATTTTGGTAACTTTTTCAGATGAACATGGATCTTCTTCTTTGACACTGCTCCAAAATTGATAAGTGGTAGGTCCTTAAAGGTTAGTTGATTGTCTGTTATATTGCATTAAAATTTGTGTAAAAATGATTTTGCAATTTATGTTGGTTATTGGAAATTCCTAATTTATTGAATTATGCCATCTCATTCCCCCTTTTCCCCTTGGTGACTGCAAATTGGGGCTGAACTTATTCTAAAGGTTTATTCTAAAATAAGTCTAAGATCTTACTTTTGCTTTTACTTAGTTCATTTGTTTGTTTTGTTTCCTTTGTGTGCCACATGTGTGGGAACATATGGTGATTTATAGGTTTTGGTATAAATTTATCTAAATAAAGAACAATCTGCTCTGCTTTCTAGCAAGATCTTTTCCTATTTACTCTAGGTGTACAGTATAATAGGATATCTGAGATATCTGGGTGCATAGTATCTGTTTATTTGGCCACTTTAATCTCTCAGGCAGTGGGTGGCTGTGTCACAAAGTGTCCCTAAGTCCATTTCAAAGAGTGAGGCCAAGTATCAGGATGGGTCGATGACTTGTTTACCTGTGTCTGTGCTGGGTTAGAGAGCAGAGATTTCCGAAATCTCCCCTGAAATCTAGTCTTCATGGGTTTTGACCCCTTGATGTAAGGCTTTTAATGTGTAGTGCATTAGGGCAATGAGAATTTTACCTGGACTAGTTTGAAATGATACCACCTAAGATTCTGCTTGATTTTTGGACTAGATCATATTGGACTGATGGTAATAAGGAGAACTGTGAACATTTTTTTCTAGCATACACCTTAGAATAGAGAACCATTTATTACTAATATGTCAGGTGCAACGACTCTTCTTACTGGTCATTTTGAGTATTTTGTTAAGTGAGGACAGGCACACCTTTGAGATATCTTTGAGGGTTTGGTTCCAAACCATGGCAATAAAGCAAATATTGTAATAAAATGAATCATGAATTTCTTTGTTTCCCAGTACATATAAAGTTATGATTATAGTGTACCATAGTCTACCAAGTGTGTGATGATAACTTTATGTCTAAAAAAGCAATGCATATACCTTACTTGTGAAATACTTCACTGCTGAAGGCATGCTGTCACCAGCCTTCAGTGAGCCATAATCTTTCTGCTGCTAGAGGGTCTGATAGGAAGTGAAGTATCTGCAAAGCATACCAGATTGAAGCACAAAGACTGTATCAGAGAAACTCCTTTTTTCCTCCCGAGAAAATATGTTGAAGTCACTTTCATGGATTGGGGTAGAAAAAAAAGCTCAATTTGTAATAAAAAGTTAGATAACAAAATTAATCATAATTTACAACATCTCCAGTTAAAAAATGTATGATAAAAATTCTAAAGGCATATATCTGGTAGTCAAATTAGGTGTTTTGTTATTTTCACTTTAAAGGAGTTAAGGTGAATATGGAAGTAGTGTATAAGCCAAAGAATTGGTATATGTAAATGGCTTGACCACAAATCCTGCAAAACGCCTCTTCCACTCAGAATTGAGTTGAAATTATATCACGGCGCTATGTGCTAAAACCCCTGCATATCTTGACTTGAAAATGTAATTTAAGGAATTACAGTCTGGCCTCACACAGGCTCAAGGTTGTGGATGAAACAACTGAAGGTTATGAGAACTCTTTTCATTGCTGATGAGATGAAGATTGGTCCAATATGGTTAAGCAACTAGGAATTGTCCAAAATCTGAAGATACATCAATCCTAGGACCTGGAAGTTTCAATTATTAGAAATATTGCCCAAAGAAATTCTCTTAGTTTCACAAAGGGATATATAGAAAGAAATTGAATAGCAACATTAAAAATTATCTAAGTAGCCACCACTAGGAAATAGAGAAATAAATTGTGGAATAACCAAACAATAAAGTAATACACAATTAAAAAGTAAATTAAAGCTAGCTGTTGTGGATTTATCAGCATGAGTAAATTATATAAATGTAATTGTGATTATAAAAATAAGCTTAAAAAATCTGTATTACAATACCATTCATGTTTGAAGTAAAATAAATAGTATATCTTCTTCTTTTTTTTTTAATAGAGACTAGGTCTCACTATGTTGCCCAGGAAACCACAGACTCTTGTTGACTGGGGTACCCCAGACTCAAGCAATCCCCAGCCTCAGCCTCCCAGGTATCCGGGATTATAGGCACATGCCACCACGCCCAGCTATTTTTTTGAGACTAGGTCTCGCTATGTTGCCCCAGGTGGGTCTCGAACCCACAAACTCAAGTGATTCCCAGTATCAGCCTCCCGTCCTAGGCTGGGATTAAAGTCACTCGCCACTGCACCCAGCTTTATTATATCTTCTTATGGATATAGCTCATAAGAGTTAACTATACAAAATATATATAAAATATTCAAAAATATAAATATACAAGAAACAATATTAACAATACAAACAATGTAAATATAAAAAATATAACAATAAAAATGTGGAGAATGTACCCCAGTTTCAGATTAATGTTTCTTTTTAGTGAGAGGCAGGCAGGAATCAGAGGGGTAACTTAAATTTTGTCCATAATATTTTATCTTTTTCCAGTTTACTGACAAATAATTAACATGCAACACTGTATAAGTTGGGGGCATATTGCAAGATGGTTTGATTTACATAAGTTGGGAAATGATGACAACCAGAGGGTTAGTGAAGCTTCATCAACTCACAGAGATACAATAAAAAGAAAAGGAATGTTTTTCTCCTTGTGATTAAACTCTTAGAATCTGTTCTAACAACTTTCCTATATATAATAAAGCAGTGTTAACTGCAATCACCGATCCAACATTTTATTCTTAAGTTAAAAGGGTCAGAGTAGATATGGCAAATTAATAACATTTATGAAATGAGCAATGGTTGTGTAGATATTTGGTATATTATTTCCATTTTTATATTTACAGTTTTCATAATGAAACAATAAACAAATATTTAAGAGGAAAGTGGCCTGAGCTGTAGGAACATCAAGGTCCCAGTGTAGTCCCCATTATTTTCCAGTTGCAGTCCCGAGGGCAACTTACCTAATTTCACCGGGTAGCTTCCTTCCCATCCCCCACCCACTCGTGCCTCGTGGGGAAATTGAGAAACTAAATGGAGCTCATATAAAGCACCTGGCACACAGCCTACCAGAAAAATGCTAGTTCCCTTCCTTGCATAGTGCAGTTTGGTACCATCAGTTCACCCATGCTTTTGTGTGAATTAGGAAAAAAGGCTGTGGGTGGGGAGGGAGATGCCCTGGGAAAGAATTCTCTTCTACCTGCCTCAGCTGGGCCTTTCTGCCCCCTGCAGCACCCACCTTGTCTAAGGCATTTAAGCATGTGTGTACATGCACAGCTAAGTAATAATTCACAAATGCTGGTGAGCAAAGGCTAAGTTTTTGGATGGTGGGAGAGCTGTCTGATTTCATGTAAGCATGAAATATCTCTGGACTTATTGGCTCCAAAGAATTACATTGCAATGAAACTGGAAATCAGTTAAACTTTTCATGTTAAGAAAAGTGCTTGCTGGTTGAATTCTCATGGTGTTTGCATTCATTTTTATGTAGACTTTCATAACAATATAATGAGGACAGTTTTGTATGGTCAGCTTTCAATTATTCTTGCTATGGCAATATCAGAGAGCTCAGGAAAATCCAGAAACTTCATCTGAATCAATAGTTTCAATTTTTTTCTATTGCTATTTGAACTAGCAGAAAAAATAAATTCAACTATCTACTCCTTTTTGTTCTTTTTCTTCATGCTAGAGAATTTAGTTTTTTTAAAAAAAATGGTGAAGGTCAAAACATCCACAGCTATAATAGTAAAAAAAAAGTGATTGAATAATTAATTAAAGGTCTTTGTTACTATGGGGATCTTGTAAAATATCTACTGAAAATTAAGCTGGTCTTAGTAGTTGCTGTCAAATCCATGCTGTCTGTTGACTGAATCTTAGAGCTCCTGATACCTAAGCTTAGTCCACAGAGGGAGAGTGGAGAGACAAAGAGGTAGCTAGAGTACCAACTGTACATAACTGCCATGTGTGTTATGAACTGCACAACTCTGGAGAGCTTGAACAGCCGTGTATGCATGCAGGGACCTTAAAGGAGATGCCAGAGTCAGTAGCAGAAAAGATGTCTAATGGAGCAGAAGGGTCTCCAGTTTCTGCTTCATAATTCAACTCTACAGACTGGAGCTCACTTTTACTTCTTCATCAAATAAGTGACTGATAGTGGACAATCAGATCCCATGAGAAAGATGATATATAAGGCTCTGTTCAGTGGGATACTGCCCAAGAATATGGGAAGAAAGAGAAGGAAACCAACACAGATTGAAAACCAACACAGAATGAATAGGATTACCTATCTGCAGGAGATACCTGAAAGCTGGAAATTGATCAGCAAACAGATGCAATAAAAAGGCAAATCTCATTTTAAAAGTATATCTGTCAGACCCCAATGTATGTTGGGTTGTTTCCCATCTTTATAAAGATCAGTTCAAACAAGAGATAAATGTAATTCTCTGCCTCAGTCAGATAGTATTGAGATGAATGCTTAATTCTTAAGTATTGAGCTAAAAATATGTCAGTATTGAGATGAATATATGTGTTTAATAAAGAACCCCAATTTCTACTACTGGTGTATTCCATTAGGGAACATATCCAAGGGATATAGCTTATGCCATTTTTGAAACTCTGCAAATGAGTTTCTTAAGTGTGTAGAGTAGAAAAAGAAATGTAGTGAACAGGTGAGTAATATCTTAAGTTTCACTGCTTTGGTTGGAAGTATAATGCTGGGGAGCCCTCATATGTTCTTCTATTTATGTAGAACATCAGAGGTAAATTTGTGGTTCTTTTTTAGCTCTAATAGTCTCCAATTCCATTAACGATAAGTTTCAGGAACAGAAATAAATTCCTACCTCATGGATTGTTACTGTTCTTCTCTATTTTTATGATTAAATTTTTTAATTTTGGCAAAATAATAGATGATCCTGAAGTTTTGCTGCAAATTCAAAAAGAGGTTTTTGATGTAAGCCATGCAAGACAGTTGTTTAAAAATGTGATATGCAGATCAATGTGACCTAATATGGTAACGGTCTGTTTTGAACTCTTTTATTTGAAAGTAGCAATAACAGATTAAGAAATCTTTTTTTTTGCCAAAAATGAAAATATCTATTTGATCAAATTTAAATTCTTGATGTTAAGATTCAAATTGATCTTTGGAGGTTGAGTATTAAGATTATATTAGCGTCTTCTGCAGAGAACTATCTCTAATCTATATAATGGAATGATAAGCATTCCAGAGAGGTCTACCACTTGTTTTCATGGTACATTGATGGCTACTGACTTATGACCCATTAGTAGGTCAAGTTCATTGTCAGTAACCATCATATTATCCTAACCTCTCCTGCTGACTACAGAGCAAATGAACCAGCAGATAAGGTTCTTCCCTGGATCATTAAATTTTTCCATTTGGGTAAATGTATATCTTTCCTGGTGTAGCAAAGTAACATTGAGCATTGTAATTTTGAGAGCTGAAGCAGAGGTGTTACAGAAAAAAGCCAGATGGCTGCCAACTCATGGTTCTGGTGAGGTTCTCATTGTCCCAAATCTGTACTCAGATTTTTAGGTTCTGCTTATTCATCCAGATTTGACAAGACTTAGGGATAACAGCAAATAACCAAACTCACAAAGGATTGATGGAAAAAAAGCTCATTTAGCTCAGTAAGCTCATTTCTTAATTATAGTGGTAAATATTACTATATCATGAGCAGATTATTTATGATGTGTATCTTTTTAAGGGAACCTCAGTTTCTGGGTTGTTAAATTTCACAAAAGATGCTTGTTTTATCAGGCAGAGTCCAATTAAGAAAAACACTAATTAAAAAAAAAAAGATGGTCATATAAATAATTGGAGGTAGAAGGCATTAGCTAGTAAGAAATGTAAGTAACTCTTAGACCTCCAGGAATGGCAGATATAAGAAGCATCCATAACCCCAGCCCACCCAAAGAAGAGAGACATTGTTGGGGGAGTAAAACCATGATTCATGATGACCAACAAGTACTGAGATGCTCAAAATCCGCTTTGGAATGTCAGGGAAGCAACCCACAGAGTGGTGCCATGCCTTGGATTTACTGCGCTGTTACTTGAGGAGGTGCTGAAGAAAATGGTTGGCCGTTGGGTGTACATGGTGCTACATGTTGCAGGAGCCAGGCAGTGGAGAGGCCACATACAGCAGGAGCTTGTGGAGAAGAGAGCCTGTTGGAACCAGGATAGAAATCCCTTCCTCCTTCATGTCGCTCTAGCACCCTCTAGTGATGGATTTAACATCATGCCAGCTGGAAATGGGAAATTATTTACAGGGCCCTGCTCCATTCTCATAGAGAAGGTAATGAAGGGTTGATTTGGAACCAAAAGGCAGTAAAATTGACAACTGGCTTACTCGCTGAGTCAGCAGAAATGAATCCAAACTAAGGTAGACAGTTTCAAAATATTTCTTTCTCTCTCTCTCTCTCTCTCTCTCTCTATATATATATATATATATACATACATCTGTAAACAACAAAATGATTAATAAAAAGTTTAAAAAATTCATTAGGCCAAGAAAAATCTAATAAGCTCTCCTTGTCCCAAAGCAGACAAGGGAAATGTCTATTCAAGGACAATGCCTCTGGGTCCAGAACATAACTCATACATAGTTCTCCTGTTTCCTATATTTGATGGTGACCATCTTCTTGTTGTTTGAGCAGAATATAATAAAATCAACCTGGTTTGAATTTCCTTAAGCTTTTATTACTTTCAAGACCTATCATCCTCAGATTATAATTGTATTACTACTTTGATTTATCTTGGGTATTTCCCAATTGGGTATTTTCAGTCATACAGTACAATCATTGGGTGACAGTTACATACAGTCAATCCTTACAGGCCAGAGGTGATCTTTGTTCGAAATGACAAAGTGTCTCTCACCATGGACTCCTTTGTGTCTATCAAAGGAGCTCTGATTCTCTCCAGTCTGACCCAAGAGAAGTAAGATCTTTTATCTTTTTGAATCAATAGTACACAAAGTATTGGGAAACATAATGGATTTTCTAACTATCTTTCTTATTCCCTAGAGACAGGGGTTGAGAGGGAGAATTAACAAATACAAGGAACACTTACTCAGAAAGATAATTCTTTATAAGTTGTGTAATTAGGTGCTCTGCTTTTTTGCAGAGCACAACATGGATATCGGAAATAATCATTTTGTTTGGTTATTGTGCAAATCAGTTGAGTTACCAAAGCACATGGGTAAATACCTAGTATATGCTAAATACAATGATATATATGATCTGAGATGAAAACTAAGAAATGACAGAGAAATTAGTCTAGGAAAGAAAAAGATAAGTAAAAATAAAGAATTGTGATCAATTTTTGAAACAAAAGAAACGATTGCACCTGATAGTACTAAACTAGTCTAGTTTTATTGGTAACAGTCAGATTGCTTGATTTATTGACCATAATGGGAACTTATGAAAATTGGGGAGATCTAACTCTTCAGGACATTTAAAAAAAAAACTAATCAAAAGCTGACAGACTCAGTCTTCAAGGGGTTTGTAAAGGATCGGGATGCTTGGTGCCACCCCCAGGGTCACTAGATGGCGCTGTAGAGCGATTGAACTTTGTGTTTGTTGGTCGTGATTTTAAACATGTATTTTCAAACTAGATTATTCTTACAATAACAGTTTGCTCAGGCACCAGTTGTTATGCAAAATGAAGATAGTGTCCACCAGGACTGACTGACTGACTGACTGACTGACTGACTGACTGACTGACTGACTGATTGACTTGGTGTGGACGTGCTGGAGACCTTGAGAATAAGCAACTCAGAGGAATGGTAGATGTTTAGATAGATATTCCCCTCACAAAAGAATTTTGAAGTTTAGTGATTAGTTGGAGTCCCTTAATGACAAAGCAATGATGGTTCCAGGTCAATTCATCTAAGCTAAGGGTGTTACCAAAATGAAAATGTGAACTAAATAAACATAAAACAGAGCAGTGAAAAAGTATGATTTGAAATCATTCCAATTGCCAACTGAGCTTTTACTGACTAGTTCACATCAACAGTGGTAAAATGAAGCTACATTTTTTTCCCCCTAGTCTTACTTCCGGTTAGCATTTGCTCTTCATATTGGTGTGTTTAGGGAATATGAGCAGTGATATAAAAAAAAAAAATTGTAGGAAGTAGTGGACCATTTTTACAGAATTGGGAGTGAGGCAGTGAGGTTGCAGTCGAGCAAGAGAGCAACTGGTTTTCCACACAGATGTTGGACAGTTTCTAAAGCAGGAAGGGACACGCAGGCCCTGTTTAGACATTTGAGTCACACTGTCGGGCAGTAAAGCTAGTTGATTCAGCTCATTGCCTTCAATCTCCTCAATCAGCACAGCCTTGCCAATTTTTAAACAGCCAGAAGAGAGCAGGAATGATGGGATGGCCTGGCCACAATCCCTTCTTGCACTACACAGAGCCATGGCCAGCTTCTTATGCTGTCATAACAACATGCAGAAAAAGATTGCACTTAACCTATAGATGAATGGCTTTTGATGTGGACTTGGGAGATAAGAGAAATCGACTGCTCTGACTCAAACATAAGGAATGATGGGAAAAGGAAACAATCTAACAGCCTTGGAATAAAGAAGACATGGAGATAAGCATTTTACAAGGTCAAGAAATGAAGAGGAAATATAAAAGGACTTAAAAGGAAATTATTCCCTGGCTTCAGGAAATTAACTGCTGATTCTTTCCTTGTAAGTTGGAGGCTTAAATAGTTAGAGATGTGTGTGGTATGTGGAGAGGAACATCTGCCTGATGGTGGTGTAGCTTAGGCCACTGGTTCTTGCCCCAGGTTGTAACATCATAGTAATCTGGACCTTGAACCCCTATGGGTTTTGTGGATGTAATTTTTTCAGTCTTTGCAAGATTCATCACCACTGAGAACTGATACTTCATTATCATCAGATTATTTAGACTTTAAGTTTGAATCATAGAATTTTCATTTTAGTTTTTTTTTTTTTTAGCCAGTTACTGAGCACAGTGTTACAAATGAAATATTTCGTCTGATGTAGTTGTTTTGCATAAAAAATCTCATTGAATTGAATAGGAACTTAACCCCCAGGGATCCTGTTGGTGGATGGCATCTGTGGCACAGGCACGAGATGTAGAGAAGGAGGCGCTGGTAAGCTGGTATAAAGTGAGGCGGTGCTCCTCTCCTGTGGACTATCGAGTCAACAGTGGACGTGCTTGGTGTGAGAAGATCCAAGATTTCAAGAGAGAACCTAGAGGGTGTGGCTTTGTGGCATCTGCAGTGTTTGCACTTAGGGGTAGAGCTAGAAGCAGAAATCATGAGACAGTATGATGCTAACAGTATAACATTTATTTCTTGGAGTCATTTAAGGTTGACCAGCAGTCCCCTAGCTAAAGCAATGCAGATTCACCATGCCTCACCTACACTGACAGAGTGCAACTCTGACATGATAAATTTAATGAACATGGAAGTTCTTCTTAGGGCTGAATACTGTTCCAGTGTCTGTGGTCATATCACTGTCAGCACTCATCTGTTGAAGGACATCTGGATTGTTTCCAGATCCCGCCTTTTGTGACCAGTGCTGCGGTCAACATGGAATGCTACTGTCTCTTAGAGAGCAAAGACATGGGTTGACCTTGAGGCCATTATCCTGAGTGCAGTAAACCACTTATAGAAAGACAAATTCTGGCTGGTTCCACTTATGGGAGGTAGCCAGGAGTCAAGTTCATAGACTCAAAGGGTTGAATGGTAGTTGTCAAAGACTGGGCAGAGGAGGAGAGGAGGAGTTGTTAATCAAAGAATATAACATTTCAGCTAAGTAGGAAGAAAAAGTGCTAGAAATTTTCCTTCCAATATTATACCTATTGTCAAAAATACTGTATTTTGTACCTAAAATATTGTCAAGAGGGTAGATGTCATGTTAAGTGTTACTATCATAATAAAATGAGACAAAGTAAATTAATCAACATAGAAATTAGTGAGGCATTTCCTCTATGAGAACTCACTTCTCTTTATCTATGAATAACCTTATGTTAGCTGGGAACTCCCGCTCCTGATCCCGGAAGTAACTGTGTAACTGATAATTTGCTCCCTTAGTTCCCTAATCTGTGAAATGGGAATTTAGCAAGGCTTCTCCATGAAATATGGTGAGCATTAACATAAAGCCCTCAGACTATTACTTATCATATGGTTAAATAGAGAAGATATGAGTTCTTATTATCATTAAAAATTAATTCAGGGACTGTTATTCAAATGGTATAACGTTTCAGTGGTGAGTTATGCTAGGTTCTAGCAATGTACTGTACAAACACAGAGTCTATCAATGACAATATGTTTCTGTGAAACTCTGAATATGTCCAGAAGGTAGATATTATGATAACTATTCTTTACACACACACAGTAAACAAACAAGCAAAACAAAGGGACACACTGAAACTCTGGGCGGACTTGGACACATCTATTACCTTGTTTGTGGCAATGGTCTCACTAGTATTTGTGTATGTCCAAACACATCAGATTGTCCTGAGCTCAGTTCTTTGCATATGAAGTTTATCAATGAAATATATATTATATATATGTATTTATATATATAAATTTATATATAATTTATATATATTATATAATTTATATAATATATATTATATATATGTATTTATACATATATATAATATATATATATAAAATCTATATATATATAAAATCTATAATATATATATATTATATATATGTATAAATATATATGTATTTATACATATATATAATATATATATATAAAATCTACTGCTTTCATTTTATTTTAATTATATATATATATAAAATCTACTGCTCTCTGTAATAGTAATAGATGAGGGAAGCAACTTCTAAGTGTGGACTCTGCTTGGCCTGTGCTTCTCTACCATAATTTCTGAGCTCCCAGCCAAAAGTACCAATTTTGGAGAAAATCCTAATATCTAACATTGAAAAAGACCTAGAGGTCTTAATGAGGTAGAACCCACCTTCTAGTTGTGAGCACTGTTGCCAAATGCCAAGCATTAAAACATTCCAAGAAAGATAAAGACTGGAGGCAAAGCAGAAAGAAATCAAAGGGAAAATAACCGTTTCAGTGACACTCAGTTACAATTAAATAATACAGAACTAAAACTGAGCATTTTTTGTTAACACTCTGTATGAGTAATGTTTGTGCTTTGAAATGTTTAAAATATTTAAGGCAAGAAGAAATGAAACTCATGGCAACCAGTTAAGGGCATACATTCAGGACAAAAATGATAAAATATTAAAATGGAAGAAATAAATGTTCTAACTGAAATTCTGAGATTCTGTGGAGATGATTTATTCAAAGTAGGAAGCACATCTGACCTGTAGTCTATTATATAACAGGAGGGGAAAAGATAGTAAAGATCAAGTGTAGGACAAAGGCAAGAAATGAGGAAATGGCAGCAGGTGCTGCTTAATAATATTCTAACTTCGTACACTTAGATTCAACTGAAGGAACTTCAAAGAAAGAAGAGATATGTTTGAGTGGTGTGAACTGGAGCTGGTAGTATAGCTCCTGGGCCTTAGACATGGTGTTTTCAGTCAGGACACTTAAATGGTCAAGATAAAACCAAGTTATGTTGCAGTAACAAACAGCCCTAATTCTCAAGGTCTACAAAAAAACTTTCATGATTTATTTCTTGCCCAAGGGAGGCTCTATCATGAGTCCATAAAGATCTCTGTTCACCAGTCACTTACAAAGATTGTCAATTGAATAGCCACCATCTTGAACTTTGCCCATCACTGTTTCAGAGAGAAGTAAGGGCCCAGAGTTTCAGATGTTATAAAATATTTAGGTTCTGAAGTGACACATATCACTTTGGTTCACATCTCCCTAGCTAGGATACCTCAAAAGGATCAGAAAATGCACTCTTATCCTGGTCCCAGAAGTAAAGAAGGAACAAAAACATTGGAAGGCCAACCAAATGCTCACGTAGCTGCACATGATACTCATCAGAAAGAAAACCTGTTTGTTTGACTGGTGAGTTTCAGTGCTCTTTGTTCATGAGAAAAATGGCTCATGAACCCACACTGAATATGAGCAGAAAACACCATTGACCGAGATGTAAACTCAGGGTGACTTTACATAAAGGATTTCAGTATTAATTTTAACATCAATTACCATAAATGTAATGGAAATCCAATAGACTATGGGAACAGGTGAGAGCCTTATCATCAAGCCTGATGGTCCTGAACTCAAATGGCTACAGGGTCAAGGGAGGTGGCGTTCATGGGGGAGGGAAGTACTGAGTCACTCAAGAAAGGGTGGTAGGGACAGTGTGACAAAGGAGACATGGCTGTCTAAAGGGAACAGCTGCTTCTCAGTAGCAGCTAGTTATTGACATGAGGTTTGTGAGATAAATGTTGACAGACTTTCTGATTTTCAGAGGAGCCAGAGACGCTTAAAGAAAAATTGAATGTAAAATGTTCTGAGTTTTAAACATTATTTTCAGAGTTCAAGATTTGAGCTTTAAGGGCCTCTGCCCAGGTGCAGGACCCTTCCAGGGTCCATGTAGCCCGTGGGTGGGTGGGTACTCCCACCTGTCCAACCAGGCACCCACAGTGGTGCCCCATGGGTTCAGAGTCACCACTGACTCCATCAGATGACAGGGCAGCTGACAGGATCGTAACCGCCATCCCTGTCACCTGTGCAATGGAAGAGGCTCTTGTGAGGGACAGTTCCCATAGTTGGAGGATGTGGGCATGGATCTGCCTTCTCCCTGCAATCTGGGCATTTTGAACCTGCAGCTCAGCACACTCCAAGGGCTTGTGCCCCCAAGAGGCTGCCTAAATCTAGCAGAGATGGGGCATAAGTGTGAGGGGGTCAGTGTAGGAGGAAGGGAAATATGAGGGTGGACCAGATGACTGATTTAATAATCATTATGCCTTAGGAAAGAATTCCTGCTACCTGCTCCAGGCTTTACACCTATAGCTATATGTATGCAGAGAGGCACACACATACATATACACTTATTTACACACATATCCACTTCACTGTTTTATTTTAAAAGATAGGCACACCATTTCCTAAAACTCAGGTGTGGATGTGTGCGCAGAAAAACCCTCAGTTACTTAATCTAAATGTCAGGAAATGGTGGTCTGTGCCCCAAATGTGGTCTGCCACATATTTGTTATTTCATTTTTAAATATCTGGCTTCAGATTTTAGGGCTCCCCATTTGTCCCAGAGTTGCCGAAGCCAAAATCATAAAACATTTCTTTACTTTCTAACATAATATCTTGACGTTCATCTTGTACACTTCCTGTCCTTCTCGTAGAATCTGTGTGGGAGCTAACATCACGGGATCCTCATGTTAGAAATCAAGACCTACACACAAGGTATGCTCACAGCCATTGGGGCCTTCTCTGAGCATTTGCAGTAGATGCAGTGCATCTATGCCCATCTGAGAACCTTTCTCTGTAGCATGAAGCTGCACGGTCTCTGCCAATGTCTCCAGGACTAGTCCTTATGGATGAATCTGTTTCTTACTTCTTACTTGGATATAATTTATATATAACTTGAGTTGAAGGTAGACAACATAATTATTCAATACTTGTATTATTATAAAATGATTGCAATCAACCTAATTGACATCCATCATATTATCATATTGTTCTTATTTTTGTGATAAGATCTTTGAAGATACATTCTTTTAGTAGCTTTCAAATACATAATGGGGTGTTATTTAACTAGATTTACCATGCTGTGCATTACATCTTCAGGACTTAATGATAACTTTGCTCACCCCGTCTCCATGTCTCCATGGTCATTCCCTTTGTTTACATTTACTATTCCCCCCTTTGTTTACTTGTAAACTTCAGCCCAACAGAAAGGAATTCTGATCCCAGTTTCTCAGGTAGCTGGGATTACAGGTGCATGGCACCACACCCAACTATTTTTTTTTTTTTTTTTTTGGAACTAGGTCTCGCTACATTGCTCTGAGTGGGACTCGACCCGCAATCTCCGGTTCAGGCTGTGCTTCCTAGGCTGCTGTTTACAGGCATCCATCACCATGCCTGGCCTCAGACAGAGGAAATTCTTTTTGAAGGAGAATCAGACATTCCCTTCTGCTAAGACCTTCAGCTGATTGGCTGAGAACCAATCCCACTAGGGAGGGCAATGCTCTGCTCAGCCAACCAATTGAAATATTAAACTTGACCCAGAAAAACACTCAGAAAAAATGTTTGACCAATTTTCTGGGCAAATGAAGACCTGCCTATGTGCTGAACCTACCAGAATGGGTTTTGGTCTTGTCCTTTTGGCTCTAAAGGTCTTTATCTGTGCCCCAAACATGCCATCATGCCTCTGGCATCCTTTCTGGTAAGTAAAATCACCCAGTTGAACAGAAGTCATTGCTTCATTAAAATGGAGAAAATGCAACACTTTATCACAGAAAATGGCATAATGCCCATGGTCCCTTTTGGAGAATATTTATTTTAAACAATTTAATAGAGAGGGGATTGAGAATTGCCCCGTGAGGAGAGGCAGCGATGTTACTGCATCCCATCTGATTACCTGTTAACTCTGTTCATGGCATGGAGCCCGGAGAATACTGGGCTGCCGTATCCTTACACAGGCATACGTGCAAACTGCCCTCTCTTGAACCTGGTGATCTAGTTGTTTTCAGGTATATTTCCTTTTATTTGGGAAGATTGTGTATTTATTTACTCATTTATTTAGTCTTGAGGTAACATGGGTTTACAGCACCGAACAGGATTCAGAGGTGCACCATACCCACTGGGAACAGCTCCTGTACAACAGTACCTTCCACCATAGTGTATGGGGCTCCCTCCACCACTGTATGTTTGCTTCCCATTTGTTTATGTATTTTAACAGAGCATTGTCACTGACCGGAAATACATTCTTTTTGTTTTCTGGAGAAGGCAAAGGAAACCCTGTCATATTGGCACAGAAGGTTTGTTAACCTTTACTGTGTCCAACCATAAACTGGGCCTATGAGGGGAAAAAAGAAAGCTTGTGCCTGTTGTTATCACTTGTGGCCAGTTGCCTTTGCTTTACTTCCTCCCAGCCCCTGCTGGCTCAGCCCTGGGAAACCAAGAGTTTTTCTAGAAGACCTGGTGGTAATGATAAAATGTGGCATTTGGATTGATAGTCCTCTGAAACTTTGTTTCAATGGACTTTGCCACACTGTCTCTCATCTCCATACCCCTAAGGTAGGTGAATAAGAGAGGATGAGAAAACTGAGACCTAGAAAATGTGAGCTTCTTAAAGCTTGACAGAGGGTGGACCCAGCCCTGAAATCCAGGTCCTTGGGAGCCTGGTCCAGGACCAGTGCCCCAAGGCCAGGGTGGCCATGGAGAGAGGTCACTAGGTGTTACCACGGAGGTGAGGGGAACACCTCTGTGCCTGTGCCCTGGTGACTGCAGAAGAGGACCTCCAGCACCCCAGGCTGCTGCCACCTTACCTGCCAGGCACATCTTCCTCTGCCCCTTCCTGTACTTCCCTGTGCTCAGGACTGGTTTATGTGTGCATCAGTCTGTCAGTCCAGACTACTCCTCCAGTTTTTATTTTTGAATTAGTTGGGTTGGTAGAAATTTTAGAAAGTGTGGACCACAAAACATCGAGGCTGACTCCTTACTCTCAGCCTCAAGTTCTATCTGAATTTCTTAAAAAGATCTCACTAGAGTAGGAAAATAATGTCATTAGCATTTGTTGCCCACCGACAGTGCTAGACATAAGTTAAGGACATCGCATATTCTTAGCATCTTCCAGCGATGGAGTCTGCAGGAGTTTGGATACAGATGAGTGACTCCAGAGCCCACACTCCCAGCTGTGATGCCACCATTGTCTCCCAGGAGTTGGGTCACACTAGCATTTAGAAATGTCTTCAAAATTTTAGGATTCTGGGTTTTCTTCCTCTGCTGTGGCACAAACACAAACTAAGAACATACCTCACAACCAGATGCAATTGATCTCTGTAATTTAATTAGGGATTAACTATCAAAGAAATTTTTCTATTTAGCATGATTTATGATGTCCTAACTTTTCCAGTAGTTCATTTCAAACAGACTTTTTAAATAGTGGGAGAAAATAGTACCCAAGTAGCTTTTTAAAGTATGTGTGGGAAATTAACTGCAAATATTAAAAAGATCACTCACCCACAGTTAACATTTATTTTTAACTCCCAAACAACAACAACATGAGCAAACGCAACTATTTTTTTTGCTCTTCTCTTTGCTGTACTTTCCTCTCTGAAAATAAGGCATTAATAAGGAGGTATAAAAGGAAAATTAAGACATTTCAAGACACATTACACTAGAGGTTATTTTTATAGAAATATTTTTTTATCAAGACAAGTTGCATATAAAAAGATACCTACCAAACAAACATAGGAGAGGCATATAGCTATTAGGTGTGTTTTTATTTTGTCTTAATTTACCTAGGGACAGCTTATATTTTACATCCATGGTCCAGTCTTATGTTTCTGTCACTGGGTGCACTCAGGGCAAAGTTATGGAATACTGATCAACCTGAGAAAGTTCTAGAAGGATTTTGTAATAGGTAGGGAATTGAGTCAGCTTATAGATTTTTTTCTAATTTGAATATTCTATAATTTACAATGGAAACAACAGAAATAGGTCAAGAGTCACAGATTTCCTCTCACAATGAAACAAATGACCTCGGGGGTAAATCAGAAGTGGCTGTGGGGCCAGCTGACGTGGGGGTGCCCTTTGACAACCACTTTCTGGAAGAGTGTCCTGGCCAACATCTGTCCCCTGTCTGCCCCACCATCTCCTCATCTGAAGGGATGTGAGAAGACTCACCTCACAGAGCTGCGAGCAGCGAGGGAGTGAATGGAAGTCCAGTGCTCAGAATGGTGGTTGGCACACGGCAGACCTTCTGTCATCCTAGTTATGCTATTATTTTTGAAGAATAACAAAGCATTTAGAATGAACAGTCTTATCTCATCCTCCTTATTGTTGCCAGTGTGAAACAAACAGCAGTCCGTTCTGAGTTTAATTAAGGTGAGGTAAAGCTCCTATCTTGTCTGAAGGAAAGGAGGAAGGGAAAGGGGAGAGGAGGGAAAATGAGCACACAGAGAAAGGGCTGGTGTTCAGTTCAGGGAGAGAAATGAAATCCCATGAACTGGCTGATGCTGGGAATAGCAGTCTAAGGCTAGCAGGTTGATAGAAAACACCCGCAGACATTCTCATGCACACACAGAAACACACAAACACACTTGTACAAACTCACACATATGCTCACACACATACTCACCTACACAACACACACTGCATTCACATACACATACACACTCACACACTTCTCAGCAAACACATTCATGATTTTCTGGTCTCTCCATCCCTCAAGTCCTACACTTTAGCACAAATATTCAGCCCTCATATGACTTAGTTTGGCAGCTCAAGCGCCCTGCTGAGGCAGCCCACACTGTTTGAGCTGCTGGGTGGCAAAGCTGATCCTGCCCCACAGCCTGAGACACCTCATTTCTGTGAGGCCCTGCCACCTTCTGTGTGGGACACTGTCAGTGCTCAGAAGAGGCCCAAGGAGAAGTTCCAGGAGGAGGAAGAGCTTAGACTAAGTGTTAGGAGCTGCCGGTACAACCAGCCAGGGCTCATGCTGTGAATGAAGAAAACTTCATTTCACTGTCTTTTCTGGCTTCAGAAAACTGAAGACGGCATAATCAGCCCCGCTGAGCAGAAGTGTCCCCATTCCTCCATTATTAACCCTTAGAGACATTCCTTAAGAGAGAACCGCAGGTTAATGAGTGAATTCCCTGCTCCCAGCTATTCCTCAGGAACTAATGTTTTACCTGATCTGATTTTTCCCAAGCTGCTTCTGCTGCTTCTGCTTCTGCTTCTGCTTCT
>PVHY01004636.1:0-42382 GCA_004024945.1 Uropsilus gracilis
CAGCAACTATGTACCTGAGGGTCGTGGAGATGGGCGGGTCTCCGGAGGAACGTGGAGGCGGGGCTTGGCTCCCAGGGGCGGCGGGGGGTGGCGGCCGGCGAGGGGGGTGGCTCCCAGGAGCGGCGGAGGTGGCGTGTGGCGAGCGGGTCCCTCCCGGGGGCTGGAGCCGGCGCCTATGACCTTCAGCAACTATGTACCTGAGGGTCGTCGTTGAAATTTAAAAATTTAAAAGAAAAAGAGCTGGGCCAGTACCACCACGCATGCTGCTGCCTCCGTTGCTGTCAGATTCAGCTTCCCGGGCTGTCCAGCCTGACCTTTAGAATGTGGCTGTGGTATCAACTCAGCAACCTCACCTGGAAGCACCTCTGACTGTAGTGATTTGGCTCCTGGCCTGCTTCTTGCTTCATGTCACACACTCCAGGTCCTTGTTGACAGGACAGTCTTGGATAAATGGTCTTTCATTTAGGACTTTTGGACACTGTGGCACTATTTTAGGCCAGATAGCTGGTCACCTATGGCCTTAGAAACTCTTGTTTCCCTGTTGGCTAAATAACCCCCATTATTGTTGCTCCCTGAGCCTGAATGGTCTTGCAACTGTACACATGGGTGAAAAACACACAAGAGAGTAACCAGTCCTCTGCTGGACACTGTCCTTGGATGGCTATAACTCCCTCTATATCCCTATTTCAGTCCATGTTGAAGGACAATTTTTACATCACTCTACAGGTGTCAGCCTCCAGGTAGCAAACAGGGAAGAGAGAGGGTCCCGGGTCATAGAAGAGGTACTTTGAGACTGGCATGCGGATGCTGTAGCTTCTCTTACCCACATCCCATTGGCCAGTGCTCAATCACATAGCCACAGCTAAATCACAAAAGACACTGAGAAGTGTAGTCCCAGGATGTATTTAGAAGACTTGGGGAACCTACCACAATGCCCTGGCTACATCCAAATGATCTGGGAAAAATTCTTTTTGTGTTTCAAGGGAATTTGATTGATCTGCAGCACATATAAATTAGTAATAAATAAGTGATAGATTTGATGATTAATCATCAAATTTGGGTCCTTTCAACTAATCCATTGACTTTCCAAAATTAGAATAAACTGGATAGCAGAAACAATGAAAATTAGTATTCTTTCAGAGCCAAGACCATACTCATCTTACACTGTGTTCTGGCAGTACTTCCTCTGGTAAATGAACATGCTCAAGAAGAAGTTTTGAATAAGTATAAGAAATCTCTACCTAAGACTGGAATTTAAAGAGGGGGGCACTCCTATCACTTTAAAGCTAAGAAAACTTTTTCTGGCACATTGGCTTCAGGGAAATCGAAAACTGGCTTTCACACCTTCTCTATGTCACAGGATCCTATACCTCCTAGGAACCAACCTAAAACCAAGAGGTATGTAGGCCCATGAACTACCAGGGTTCAGTTCCCATCTAAAACAGGTGGCTGGTGAACAGCCCTGGAGTCAGATGTCAGGGTGTGAATCTGCCTTTGCCAATTTACTACCACGTGACTAGAGACAACATGATTAACTTCTTTTCATTCAGTTTCTTCATCTGTAAATTTGGGATAACAGTACCCTCTAAAATGCGGAAAACAGTACCCTCTAAAATGCAGAAAATAAATGTATTAATATCATACACTTTAAAAAGAGCTTTCCAATCGTAAGCACTCTGTAAGCCTCAGCTGTAAAGTGTGGCATGTGCATGCCTTTGCTGAAGCTCATCCTTGTTCAAGGTTCTTCACCTGCAGTTTCTAATACTCATAGATATCTCTGTCAGAATTCCCATTGCCAGAACTATGTCTTGCTTTTAAGATGAGCACTCCCCTTGGATATCCATTGATATTCAAAGATGTAGAAATGAAAGCTAAATGTTAGAGAATATTTACTCTTTTCTGTACAATTTACATGTATTTCCTTACTGATACTTAGGAAAACTTAAATATTTGCCCCTCAGTTCACAGCAAATATTAGATTTTAACTTGAAGAGAGAGACTTATAGTAGAATCTGTATTTTTTAAAGGATGACACCCTGACTCCCTACAGATTTGTGGAAAAAACAGACACCTCACATTATCATCTACGCCCACCCTGCACTGCATCCTCCACCCCACACATGCATACAGTAGGATCTCCCCAAATATCCATTAACTATATGGATACAAGGTTGGAGGGGTAGGTGGATGGATAGACTAACTTGATATATGAACCATAGCAACAAATTTGCTTCTCCAAATTGAGATACATATAAATTTTATCAAAATAAATTTAATTTAATGCCCCCCCACCCTGACCTAGTGGCTTACACTGATATTGACTCAAAAGCACAAATGAAGTGAGTAGAACTAACAAGAAAGAGACAATTCTAACACAGTTTGGAATGTTTTCACTTTCTTGGACTCCCTGATGGTGAAACAGGCACTTGATTGCTTAGCACACCTCTCTGCTGAATATCCACACTGATGGAGAGGTTAGCGATGCAGAAAATACATAACATCAGATAATCCAAAAGTCATTTATATTTGGCTCAGGAATGCTTTGCATAATAATTTTGCAGCTGATTGATCCTCCTAGGTTTGTTTGTACTGATGTTAAGGAGTTTTCATTCTGAAAATTTACTCACAGGAAATAGTGGGGTGTACATTTAAACATAAAGGTAAGACATTCATTCATTCATCACATACTTGATCAAAGCTAACTTATACCAGGCACTGTGATAGGAACTAAGAATAAAAGGAGACATGAACTATTTATTGTGTTTATTTTTAGAGAGACTCATAAATAAATATTATTAAGAATTAGCCATGTGTCACTCTGAATACCAGGGCCGTTGTGCCTCAGATTCAGCTGAAATATACAAATATATTTATCATATCCTAATGAAAGTGATATAGATATATGTATTTGAAAACACATGATAAAGTATTAATTTTCATGAAGATTTTATCATACCAGCATATACATATACATATATACAGACACACTATTACTTACATCTAGGACTATTTTAAAAGCTTCACATTCATTATGCAATTTAACCCAGACAAAAAAATTCCAAAAAGTATTATTATTCACATTCTCATTATGTAGATATAAAAACTGAGGCTCAGAAAATAACTTGTTTTATATAATAAAACTTGTGAAAGCTGGCATCTGAATTCAGGCCACCTGACTCGAGAACATCTGCTTTTAATCATCAAATCCTGCTGCCCTCTTCAATCAAAATGCCAAATTGAATAAGACCTAAACACTACCAATGATCCCTGTAGAAAAAGTTAATCTACTTTTCATACCTAAAATTTCATTCATCAGACATTTTTAAGCATTATGTATACTAAAGATATGAACAAATTTTGAAAGAAGGTAACAACTAAAAGAAGTCACTTGCAAAATATGCTTTAAGGAAATAGTAGAACCTAGTGGGATAATGGAGAAGTAAAATAGAAAATTCACATACACAAAAATCAAATGGTCTCCAATCTTTGCAATTGTTCAAAATAACTAGTTACCAAGAAATAGGAAATTGAAAAACAGTATCAGGTTGTCAGAAATCTGAGCATGAGGAATTCTCACACTCTGATGTAAGAAGTAGCTCTGGGTAGAGTTCCTTTGGAGAACAATTTGGTGGTTCTAGTAAGCGTGAACACTGTGCAACTCCCCATCTTATTATCCTTGAGAGGAAATTTTACCCAAGAGAAACTCATAATTTTTTTCTACAAAAATGTTCATCATGGCATAGTTTATAATTATGGAAAATTTGAAAAAAATTGAATAACCATATCTTGTAACTGTCCTGGTCATGACACCAATTGTAATACACAGGAATCAGGCTCTTGGTAGGTTTTTTTTTTTTTACTAGTTCTATCAGTTAAAGAGACACACCAGGTAAGGCAGGCCAGGCCAGGCTGGGGGAGGGGAGAGGCAGGTGAGCTTCGCCCCAACTCCTCAAGGAATCTTCACTCTCTTTTTCTGGCCTCTTTCTTGAGTTCTCTTCCTCTCTGAGAGCTCCCTTGTCATGCTCTCTCATGTGTTCTCACCCTAGCATGATGCAGTCCTTTATCTCCATCTCCTAGGTGCAGTTGAGCCCACTCACACATGCACGCCAGGCATGTACAATCCTGGAGAGGGCACAGTACTACAGGTACTAGTCATAAAGGCCAATGGTAGAAGGGCAAAAACTCTGAAAAACTCACTTACCTTACAATCCATCACTAGGGAAAGGAATAAAGAAAAATAAATTGCCCAAACATGGGCTACTAAAGCAGTAATAAAAGTAATGAACTAGGATTGGATATGCTTATTTAATGCACATTATATATCTCAAAACTAAAATTTGCAAAAAATAAACAAGCTTGATACTGTACATATAGATTTGGAAAACGGTTGGGGGGGATAGTATATGTGAATGCAAATTTATGTGTTAAGCAAGGGCTGGAAGGAAACCAATTCATGAGAGTAATTGAGATGGGATACAGATCCAGGTGAATGGAATTAGAGGATCAAATAAAGCTTTAACGGTGTTTTAGTTTTTCTATTAAAAGGCTCACAAAAATATGATCAAAAAGTAGTTGAAGAAATAATCAGTTTGGACTAGCAGAAATCTGGTATGGGTTTTTTTTTTTTTAATTGAAGTGACACTGCAGTATAGCATTAAATAAGTTTCAGGGGGTATATCATTGAAAAACAAAATATATTACATTAAGTTTACCACTAAAAAGCCCAATTCTATCTACTGTTTTTAATCCTAACCTATGTTAGGATGTGCTTTTGTACATATGCACTTTGTATTTTTAAAGCATTTTTCTAAGACAGAGAATGAAGTCAAGAATATCTTATAGTAATAGATTTTTTTTATTTAACTTGAATGTGAACTAATCTTTATCTGATGGATGGTATTTGTACACTTTCTGCCTTTGATTATGATGGCTTTTGCCCATGCCTTAATGTTTGCTCTATACTACCCTCCCTAAGATGGCATTCAGCTGTGTGGAAGACACTCAGAAGACACTGAAAATGGAACTACTATTTGATTCAGCAATTCTATTTCTGAGAATCTATCCAAAGGACACCAAAACACTAATTCAAAAGACCTGTATTCGTATGTTTATTGCAGCACTATTTACAGTAGCCAGAATATGGAAACAAACCAAATGCCCCAAAACAGATAAATAGATCAGAAAGTTGTGGTATATGTACACAATGGAATATTATTCATCAATCAAAAAAGGCAAATTTGATACATTTGTGATACTGTGGATGGACCTAGAAGGAATCATCTTAGCAGAAATAAGCCAGAAAGATAAAGAGAAATACTGGATCATCTCCCCTATATGCAGGATATGGGGAAAATAAACAAACTAAAAGACAAGGAAAATTTAAATCCAGCTGTCAGCAGAACTGATACATAGAGCAAGAGAGGGGTAGGAGAGTAAAATTGGAGAAGGGATGGGCACAAGAGATTAAGATGATGGTTCATGGTTGATGAGGCATTTTACATATATGTAAAATATGTGTGTGCAGTCAATTAAAAACAATAATACTAGTAAAATTAATATTTAAAAGATGGCATTCAGATCAGTGTTAGCTTTGAAGTTCTTCTAATTTACACACATACACAAGTGTGCACAACTGAGTACATATACACATATACACATATGTACATAGATACAGTGGCACATATGTACATGCATACACACAAAACTAAACAGTGCTTTGCATGTAGTGTACTTTCATTTTCTTTGCTTATGGGATGAATAAAGAGTTCAAAGGGACTATTTTTGCTGGAATAACTTGAATTAATACATCTCTTGCAAAAACAATTTAATAATGGGACAACAGGTGGCTAACTGATCCTGTCTCACACACTCTAGTCATCTAATTCCCAGGTCTTTAGATATTTAGCAGTCATTTTTCCATTTGACATCATACTTCGATACAAGTGAAACAAAATAAGAGAGTGCCTCTGTTTGAACCAGAGAGGTTCTCGACCTTCCCAGATATGCATACTCCCCATCACACAGCTGTGGGAAAACTCCAGAAACCCCTTGCAATGATGTGAAACAGTACATAAAACATTGTTGTATTTAAAATGAAAATAGTATCATGTTCCAGCTCACTATTAGCAAACAACTCATACAAGAAGTGTTGATATTTTCCTGTCTTTTGCTGCTCTGTGCATTAGCTTGGCCTTCCTTTCAGCCCCACCCTATCTCTCCTTTGAAACCATTGTCTCCTTGACATGAAAAATGTACTTCAGAAAGCCTAATGGCTAATTACATCAAAGGGAAGAAAGTCCAAACTTAAAACAAGGAATGATTAACTGCATAAGCTTTAGCAGAAGCTATCACACCTTGAAACTACTCTTCTTCTTTAATAAAAATGTTTCCAGTAATTTATTTTCTGACAAAGTTTGTGTTCTCTGCCCAGGAGTGACTCCTCTTTTGTTCACTCCAGGGTTCTTTAGGGCTGGCCCTGACCACGGGCAAGGCAGACAGCCACCTACATAATATGATTTATGCAAATACAGCACATTGAAGGAATAAATACCAGGCCTCATGGGAGAGGAAATTCTGCTTGTTTCAGTCATTCCCAAAATGTGTGCCATAATACCTTAGTGGGTTTGCATGAAAAACAATAAAGAATGACAAGGAAGTTGTTCTACAATCAAATAACCCTGGGAAATCTGGGTCAAACAAAAATAACAGGTTTAAAGTACCAGAACTTGAGCACCCTATTTTCTAAAACAGGTAACAGGAAAAATTACATGTGCATTTGTATCCCTCTTAAAATGCCTTGAGAGTAGAGGATATAGCCCTACTCCGCCATGAATTTCTAGTGGTTAGTGGTTGGTCCCCAATACTTGCCATGGTGCCTTATAATATAAGAAAAAATTAGTAGTACTTCTCAATAAAATAGTAAATCATTAACCAGACTTTTGTAAATAATATTTTATACATATCCAATGACTGACTGTCTTCATAATCTGACTCAGAGTCCTTTGTGAGTGCCTTTACTGTGCCTCAAAACAACCCCATAGAGATATAAGGCAAGAATGAAATCTACACCCCATTGATTGGGAAGCTGAGTCAGAGAAGCATGAAAGGAGAGGAAGGGAAAAAAACGGTAAGTTTTGAGAGTCTTCCAAATGGCAGCTATATGTCAAGATTGTCGTATGTATAATCTCATTTTCTCTTCAAGACAAAGCAGTTATGTAGCTATTCTGGACAAGAAAATTCAGGCTCCAAAGTCAAATACCCTACACAAAAGCATACAGAGAGTCAATGGAAGAACTGCATGTAGTATCTGAGTCTTCTTACCCTTGACATGAGTTTGATCATTATTTGTTAAAAGGACATTATAAAGTGCTTTGAGAACAAAGAAGCAAAATTGTCTTTGAACAAACATGTTGAAGCATACATATTTTGCCTGTATTTTTATCTACTTACTTATTATTTTTTCACTCAAAAGCTAAAAGGCACTAATTCAAAAGGAAGCATGCACTCCTATGTTTATTGTAGTACTATTTATAATAGCCAGAATATGAAAACAGTCCAACTACCCCAAAACAGATGAATGGATCAAAAAGTTGTGATATATTTACACAATGGAATATTATTCAGCAGTTGAAAGAGACAAACTCATTTTGCCTTCAACATGAACATGGCTCCTATAGCCTTCTCTGGCCATCTGAAAACACTTTTTCTAGGAGCATGTCCTTAACCAATCATTTGTACACAAATCTTTATCTTAGGGTCTTCCCTTGTAAAACCAGACAAAAGACACCAATGTAGCACTAGTAAAAGAAGACAAAAACAAATGAACCTCTCTTCCTCCAACTACAGCATTAGTCACAGCATGATCATATTCATGCTGCACACAACTCATAACTGAAAAAACACAGAACCTGAATTTGATCCTAGATTTCACTTAATGCTCATATTATTCTTCTGCCCTAAATAATCTTAGAAGATGGTATAGATTTTATTTACTCCACTATATTTGTTTGTATACTACTATAATCTTACTTTATCTTTCCTTAAACTTTTTATTTCTAGGGTCAGAAAAATTTCTAAATTTTATCAAAACTTTATAATTTTGATTTGTTTCTGATCTTGGTTCCTTCACACAATGATTTCTGAGACATCTACTAATGCTAGACTTTACAAAAATGGAGATGGGGAGGCACAATTAGCATCTTATCCTTAAGAGCAAAAGCATTGCACTATACAAAGAAATTCTGGTCTTTTGGTCAGATAATAGTCGTGTTGAGAAAGGATTTTAGTTGTCAAAATTATCAATCTAATACTTCATTAAATTTTCCAATATATAACCTGTTTGCCCTATGGAGTTTTGCTTTAAAGTGGGTGGAGAGTGTGGATAATAGTGGAGATGGTGAGCAGGTGGATATAAAATGCATCGCAGGTTAGTCTATAACTGGATTTGGTGGTCAAATTGGGTTAGAGAGTGCAGGATAGGGAGTAAAAAGGAGTTTAAAATAATGTTCAATCAGGCTCCAGGACTAGAAAGTGGTGATTTTTCCTGAAACAATGAATACCCAAAGCAAGCTGTCCAGAATGGAGGAGGCTAAAGCGGAGATGATCACAGTATTGAATGAAAACTTGTAGTGTCTATGGAATGTCCAATCAAAGAAATCAATGCCACTAATTTCTTTGTGTGGGTCTGAAGTTTAGGTGTTCTGCTCCTCAGATACAAAGAAATAGAGAAATTCTCTCAAATAAAATGAGTGAATAAGAAGGGTTCTGTGAGTATTCTGTGATGACATTCCAAAAAAAGGAAGTAGAAATTGTAAGTGATCTTGAGATGAAATGACCAGAGAATAAGGAAATCTGTAGAGTGTATTGTTGAGAAGTTACAGAAACAACATTTGTGGTCAGCTAAGCCAACTGCTGGTGAGAAGTCAGTAGACAAATTTTGAAGTGTTTGTATTGACCTGCAATAAACACCTGTCAGTTTTGGTCACTTTTCCTCCCACAGACGTTCAAAAGTAAGCATCTGGCCTTGTTTTCCAGAACTCTTGGTGAAAGAGATGACCACCAAAACCATGTCGGCCTTCCTGACTCCTAACCTTGTCCCTTTCTCTGGAGACTAGCCTCACTGTTAGAAACACTCCCCTAACAGGATCAGTTTAACACTTATCTTTCTCTTCTTCCATAGAAGACTCTGATTACCTGACAATTTGGACCTATATCCTGGACCCTTGCTTGCTGATCATCTGAGACAGAATGCTTGAGAGCCAGAGAAGTGGTGCCCAGCACACAGAAAATGCATGGTAAACATTCATTGAAGAAGCTGTTTTTAGGTGGGGAAATGAAGATTCGACCTTTTCCGTGTTTCTAAATATTTACTTATATCCAGAAAAAGTCATTAGTGATCTCAAGTGATGCACACACATGCATGCACATGCGCATTTGCAGACATGCGCGTGCACACACACATCTGCATATGCGCATGTGCATACATGTGTGGGCGCCACTCGTGACAATTGCAATACAGAACAGTAAAACTGACTTGGGGGATTGAGTTATGAATGATATAGCACAGAGAAAACCTGAAAGAACACATTTTTAAATGCAAGGTCTGAGTGCTGATTGACATACCTTGTACGATAGTAAAATCTGGCAGGTGCATTAACTTGCATTCCTCTGATCTGTACACATCCACACTTGTCTTCTTAGGGTACTTGGTAATAAGCTTCTTTAAAGATCCCTGAGTAAGCACTGAAGATAATATCTGGAGTATGTAGCACTCAGTCCTTTTAGAATGGCTTTTTCCTGCTCCTTTCGTTTTCTTAAGAAAATGTCAGTTTAATCATTTCCTAATGCTTTGATAATGTGTTTCTTTACATAGCTGTAGAACACTCACTTCAGTGTTTTAAAAGCATGAATGTAGATGTAAAAGTGCCAGTTAAATGAGATTACTTTTTCCTAATGAAATAACCAAAGAGGAGTTTAAAGTTTCCTAAACTTACATGACATTTTTCAGAGCAAATAATAAAGTCCCAGCCCTCTGGTAGACATGGAGATGAATGTTTCAATAGTGTATCTTGCTGGAGTGTAAGCAGTAGTTGGAAAATAGGGAATTCATTTATCTGAGAGAATCTGCCATATGTGAAGCGGGTCAGCCCCCAGGTGAACGGAGATGGCAGCAACAGGGAACAAAAAAAGAAGGAAGAACATGGCACTAGAGAGGGTGGGAGGTTACTATCACTGACCTTGATGTGGAATTGATCTCATCAAGGTCAGCAGAAATTTGGCAAACTTGAACTTTGTGGAGGTAGGTGACAGTGTAAAGCAACTAACCCAGCAAGTGAAGAAATATTGCAAGCGATCAGGTAGCAAAAAAACATCAACACAGATAGCTGATTGTGTCTTGCTCCAACTCTCCAGTCACTTCCATCTCAGTGGGAAGTCAGCTGCTCACCAGAAACCCAGACTACAGGCTGGGGTGACATTGTAAGATTGGGGTCAGGAGGAGGGAGTAGAGAAAAGGAGCTTATATGAAGCCCAGCCTGGTACCCAACCACAAAAGTCTGGGGGAGCAGTAAGAAAGTATTAGAGTAATGGTGCAGACTCTGTTTCAGAAAGAGCAAGGTTCTGGCCAATTTTTTGGTCAGGGGCATTGAAATTCAGGTAGACTACAAAAACCTATCATTCTAAACCTAAAAGTTTCTGAAAATAAAATAAAGTGAGATTCCAACACTGGGGGCAAGGAAAGCTTTGGATTTTCAGAAGTCACCCCAGCATTTCAGATTCAGAGATAGTGTCAGTGAAACTTGTTCTAGCCACCAAAAAATACTGGGTCAAACATGGTAAAATATTCCCATGCTGTTAGGGGACAAAACAAGATAAAACCTGTCATGGAACATAGACAGAAATGGGATGGGGAAGACAGGCATTCATGTTCTCCTGCATATTTATTCAAACTCCAGAAATTGCCAAGAAAAAGGTCTGTAGTGGGGAGGGTGACTGGAAGAGAGGAGAGAGAGAGAGAGAGAGAGAGAGAGAGAGAGAGAGAGAGCTGCAGATCTTAACACAGACTCTCCCATATTGTTGAATCCATGAACATATTAAAATAGTTAAGCCATAATACTTTGTAATATTTTTGTAATACTTTGAGATATTACAATTCGGTTTCTTGCAGTAACTGAATCTCTAAGAAAAGCTCATTTTAATACCTTTCTTGTAATTGATAGTCTGTAATCACAGAAGTAACATTGTCTCCTTGTGAGCCACTGACTCATGGGAGTGTGAAATATATTCAATGTGGCCACTAACTCTGGATCTGAATTTCAGAAGGAGCAACAGAAACTTTTGCTCTTCAAATCGACCTTTGGAATGACCATCTTCTTCAGATTTCATCAAGACAGGCCTCAGGGTGCCTGGCTGATAAAAGACAACATAATCACAGCTAAGGCTTTCTACACAGCTACTACCACCCTTTTGAACGTGGGGGCAGCCATCTGTCCTCATCCTCTTCCCCTTCCCTTCTGGATCCCCCCAGAACCACTCTTTACCCCTCTCCACTCTGCTCTGATCCCCAGGTCCCAACCTTCCTTTATTTTTGGCTTACCAGATGTCTCAGCAGGAGGGAGGCACCACCAGGAGGTCAGAAGGATGAGAGGAGGAAAAAGTCTGGGGCTCTGTTCCTGGTCCCTGGCACACGGAGTTTTGGTTTTCAGAGGCTGTTTTCTTTCAGCGAAGGTTACAGGTCTGACAAAGCAGCCTCTTCCCACAGTCTGGTCTCCTAAGTTCTACTTAGAGCTCAATCCTCTTGCACCCTCATATTCGGGGAGGAGGCAGCTCCTGGTCAATCACTAAACCCAAGGTGTCACCCCAGCATTTGGCTTCCTTTGACCCAGCCCACACCTTTGAAAACAGTCCCTTCTTTAAACAATTTTTAATCACCTTCTGGGCATACCATCTGTTTTCTGTCAGGGCCCTGAATAAAATAGCATCTTCTGTCTATTTATTGCATAGTTTCTCCACACTTCCCAGATACTCTGATGAGCCAACATCACAGAGAAGAGAGGCAAGTCTTCCCTGAGTCTCCTAAAAGGCTTGCAAGGCAGTCAGTTACAATTGAGGGTTAAAATGGAACCTGCGGATTATCTGTGGGTTTCAATTATCCTTGTTACCCTCATTCTATCTTGCACAGAGAATTGGGAATTGGCTATGTCAAGGCTAAGTTGACACACATCACAGAGGCTATACAGCAGTCTATCTGCTCATTAAGAGTTTTCTACTGAGTATGTCCCACTGATCTTCCACTCTCACAACGCTTTTGATGTGGGTTTAATTCGAAGTTCTGACACAGAATGGGTCTCACATCTGCGGCCCCCAATGAAATCTTCACATGACTGTCAAATGCAACTATTTGTCCCCAGGCTTAAAGTGCCAGCTCCAAAAAAAAGGTCAAGGATTCTCCGTAGGGATACCTACATTATTCAAGCATATACTTAAGATCTTCATTTTAGGCTTCAGTTTCCTTCAATCTCATATTAATTTGGATAACTTATTTTCATTGGCTCAGTCTGTGCTGAGCACATTCTAAAACCAGAAAATAGCAGTCTAGTTCTTATTTCCTTTCTGAGACCACACATCTACCTGCTGTGCTAAAGAAACACCATTAGGCCAAATGTAAACCTGAGAAATGCAATGGACCACTCACCTGAATGAGCTGCTTTTCTTTAGTCATTCCCACATATAACGTTTAGATTGATTTCTTATTTCCATCCTCAGTAGTTACAACTTGATCTAAAAAGAGCATGATGAAGAAATAACATATTGTAACAAGCAATGAATAATGAATAACAAGTCTTTTCTCATTAATTATCAAGGGATAAAAGGCTTCTCCACCTGTACCATAATTTCTCCATAGGTAATATGATTTTGCTTTGGTTTTTAAAATTTTTAGTCAAAAATTATGTAAATAATGTCTCTCCTACTACTATATCTTCTTCTAAGTAATGAAACTCCCAATCCTCAATTGCTTTAAGAACTGGGGTCTCATCGAAATTCAGAATTTCTGTAGAAATAATAGCTATACATACTATTGCTTTCATTCATTAATTTAGTTAGACAAGAAACTATTTTTCTTGGTTCAGAAAGGGTTAGTAACTTCACCAGACTGTATTTTGAGATTTCACTAGCAGTTTAGCAACTTTTATTGTTATATTTATCTTCTACCTATATTTTTTACCCTTTTCATCTCTTTTAAATTGCTAGATTTGATGTAAAGCAAATTATACCTTTAGTATTGGGTGTGGTGTGAAAACACACCTCTGAAGATGTGGGATCCTCTATTTCTGAACCATGTGCATTATTGTTGACCAGCATTACCCTAAATTAAAAAGTAATTTTAAAAGGGTAAATTGTGTCATTTCTGTGCTCTAAAATGAGTTAGAATTACTAGGACCAGTCTCAAAAGCATGGGATTTTGAAATTGTTAAACAGTCAATTCCTGCTTATGCAGCTAGTTCTGTAACTAGTACTTTGTAATCACACACACACACACACACACACACACACATCAGATTAGGTGTATATTTAGGTCTCCATAGTTTATCATTTTGATATGAAAATATACTAGCATGTACTAAACAAATGATAGCAACTATAACTGTTAATATTATGACTGCCCTTTAGAAATTCAGCACACAATCATTCCATTATTTTCATCAGAATGATGTCATGGAAGGAGATTTTCACTCCAACATGTGAAAGTGAAAAGAACCCCCAAAGTTATTTCTATAAAAGACAAATTACTTAAACATTTGTGGAGCACATTTGCAAAAACCAAGTAGCTATAATACAATGTAAGGCAGTGACCAAAGAACTGGGTTATAGCTTGGCTTTGTCAATAACAGCTTTTTAACCTTGAGCATCAATAAAATTTTGGGGGCCCTTTTTCTTCCCTGTTAAAAGAATCTGGGCTAAAGTGAGTCATGGGTTCAAACCAATTTTTCAATATTATTTTTTTCTTTATTTTAATTTTATTGATTGCACACACATATACACACATATACATGTGTGTATATATATTATATGTGTATGGATCTATATATATATATATATATATATATATATTTTTTTTTACACCATTGTCTACCCTGAGGTGGTGATGGGAGAACCCGTGACCCATCTTTGTTTCTTGTGCCCTCCTCCAATTTTACTCTCCTCCCGGTCTCTTGCTCTATGTAATTCTTCAGCCTAGCAATTAACCACCAACTTTGGGGATTCTACCAGAGGGTAAATTCTCACTCTGCTACTTACTCTCTGTAAACTTGGGTAAGTTACTTTTCAAAGTCTAAGTTCCTCCTGAATAAAAGGCAATTGGTGGTGGAGGCAATTTGTGGCAACTCAGGAGAAGATTATGCACATCTCTCCTCAACTTTCTGTTCAGTGGCATCACCAATGGTAGCTTGAACTGGCCTTGATGGGAAAATGGAGAGGACAGGAAGGAGAATAAGCTAAGACCACAAGCAGAGTGGCCCTTAATCCCAGAAGAACCATTTGAAGCAATGGAGATAGAGTATTTAATAAAATTTCTTTCTATTATTATAGGAAATAATCCATGCAAATAACGATCATATAACATACACATAATGCTTCCCTTAAGTGTTATTTGTATTTCATTATTGGCTTTAAGCCTATTTTTAAAGTTATAGAAAAATTTGATACTATTCTCAAAAGCCCTGCTAATTCTCAGAGCAAGTATAAAATTCCCCTAAAATTTATATGAATGCAACTTTTGTTACCAAATTCCCAAACAAGAAAAAATATTCCATATCTAATTCTGTGTTTATAGTTCCATTACTAAGTGCCACCCTTCAGTAGACAATTTTCCTCTTAACAATTTAAACATGGATTTCTTCTCTTTGGTTCTCGAATCTGCAAAAACTGGTAGCATTATAGAGTTGTGAAGCTGTCTACCATTGGCAGATCTGCTGAAGAAAAAGATCTTGGCCCTTTTTTATTGATGGAAATATACAGCATCGATCACATTGGGGTAGGAGGACAAGGGAAAAGGAATGGGTAAAAGTGAAAACATGCTATGTCATTTTGGCTTCAGGGGGATTGAGTTTGCTGACCAGCTATCTGCTCCAGCACACTCTCTATCCCTGCTCACTATTCCAGTCCTATCAACAAAGGGATTCCACTGATCAGTCGCTTAGGTGCAATGTTGGAAGCCATGCATCTGTCACTGGCTCCGTGGGTATCCTCGGTCACACTTCATGATGCATACTCATTGTCCCAGGGAGACCAAGTGTCCTGCATTTGTTTACCTTGAAAGGAGCCCTTTGGGTCATTGCATTCTTTTAGGTTCAATGTCTGAGTGATTGGTTTGCTTTGACTTGTACTGAGAAGCCAAGTTGCATGTATGGATCCATTTGGTTCAGAAGACCCAGGCTCCCCATTTAAGTCCAGTGACCCTACTCTTTCAAGTCCTCAAACACACCAATGTCAACTTTACATGTGCTTAGAAAACTCCTTCTCTAGATGTCATGCCTGCTTTCTTCCACCTCTCAGGACCTACCTCTGTGCTATCTCCTTGAAGAAGGTTTCCCTGGCTATCCAATCAGAAATACCTACCCCTCCCTATAATTACTCAATAAAAACTTGTTCTCTTCCACCATGTTTTATTTTATTTATAGCACTAAGTTATGTACATCTATCTAGATTATGTCTTTCTCTTCTTTCCTGACTGCTGTACTCACATGGTAAATTCCATGGAATTAAGGACTCTGTCCTTCACTATTACATACTCAGCAATAATATACCTAGCACACAGTAAGTGCTCAATAAATATTTGTTGAATGAATAAATAAATGTGCTCTGCTGCTTTTTTATTCTCTTGGGATTTTTTCACACTTCCTTCATATCTCTGCTATGCCTCCCCCTGCCCCAATATAAATCTGTATATTTCTAATATCAGCTTATCAAACTCAAGCTTCTTATTAAATGTTCTTATTAAAGGTTATGTCCTGAGGCTTTTCCTAACCAATTTTCTATTACAAAAAATCTTTTTATGGATATTATTAAAATGTTTAAACTTAAAAACATTTTGGATATACAATTTGCACAAATACCCAAAATCTTTTGTATAGAAAGCAGTATATTTCAAGAAAGGAGTATTTGGTTTCTTCCCATTCTAACTACTAATTATGCCTCTGAAAATATAACTTGTAGCTAACAAATGCTAAATATATGGAATAATGGAACTGGATGGTTCTTCTATTAATTATGCTATTTCAGAAAATACCATGTCTCTAGGTTGGGTCAGGAACTAGGATACTAAAATAAGGTAGTTCCAACTCTTACCAAGTCTGTAGGCAGGACTGTGCTAAATATTTCTTCATAGATAAAAGAGCAAGATTTTTTCCATTTTCCATTCCCTTTTTTCCATTTACATGTGCTTGTATCCACAGCTCCACATAAGATTCTAAAAATCAATACACAACTGGGTTAAGAATTTTTTTTCAGTGTAATATGTTCTTCCCTCACTTTTCTCTTAGAATCACGTAATCTCTTTGGAACTTCATTTCCATACATGCAAAATTGGAGGATTTTTATTCATCCTTTCAATTCCTGGATATTTACAATAACACAAGAAGAATGTACAGAACAACAGAAAACAACAGCAAACTATTTTAAAAGGTAAAGACGTATTTTCCTTTCTGGGACAAGTTTCTTGAACCTAAACCATCCATTTGATTCCTAACCATTTTTCTCTTTTCTATACTGCTGAAAAACTTCTGTTCTAATTGTATATTTACTCACTTGTTCAGTTGTGCAATTCTTGGACACTTATCATGCACAAATATTATTAGAAGTTAGCATTCTCCCCCCCCCCAAAAAAAAAAATCACACTTCCAAATTAGTATGTCTCCTAACCACAAATATCTAACCAAAGCTTGGATGTATTTGTTCAAACATATTTTTAAAGTAAACATTCACTTATGACTTCAGACCTTGAATAAGCTAACTTCAGCTATAATGAAATGCAAATAACTATGTTCATGCAAATGTTAAAGCCACAAATTCAAACATAAAAAAGTCAAGAAATGCAAAAGTTAAGGTTCTCCTAGAAACATTAACTCACTCAAATTGTACATATAGAATATTTCCAATTACACAGAAGACAGCAAAATGTGATCCCTAATGTACTACATGTACAACCCGGTAAGTTAATGTTGTTAGGAGAACGTTAAATTTTACAACCCCTGACTTTGTTTTAAAAGTTACTGCTTGAATATTGCACCATTCCTAAGCTCATAATCCTTTTTCTTAAAATAGAAAGAAAACAAAAGAGGAACAAATGTCATTGTATTTCTGTCAATATAGTATTCTAAATTTAGAGTGTAGTTAATGGTGAATATAGATATATATATATTTGAACAATTTCTGAGTTGTTTCCAATTGAAAGTACTACTTTGCTTCAATTAACTAGATAAAATATTGAGATACCCTAGGGTATAGGTTTCTAGATGTATGTAGTAAATAGATGTTGTGCTGTACTTGCTGCTATTTTTTGATTAACTTTTAAATTACACAATGCACAAAAGTTCCTGCTATAAAGGGGAGATTTTTATAAACTATAATTTTGGGGGAGAAAACAAGTGATTCTTAAATGTGTATGTGTGTATGTGTGTGGATGTGTGTTTGTTTATATATAATTCTATGACAGTTTTCCCCTGATCTGAAACCAGTCATTTTTAGTTTAGGTTTTCCTAGGGGCCATTTTCCCTTCTACTTTTGGAGGACAATTGGAAAGAACTTATCCCACTATATTTTTTTTCAAATTTAGCAAATATCTATAATTATGCAGGAGTGCAACAAAATATTCCATAAACTGTATGAGATTTGATTGATTAAATCTGTCTTAAATACGTTATTGAAATAACTAGAGAAACAAAGCTTAAATACACAAGTCAGAAAAATCTGTGGTAGTGTGGTTTGGAGTTATAATCTTCCGAAGGGATACAGACAGGGGCCCTGTGCTATATGTAAGGTCTCCTGGTGGCATCTTTGCACTTAGGGCATGAGACGCCACACTACCCAAGGCAGGGGCAGGAAAGGTGCTTAATGAGCGCAGATTTTAAAACTGGAAGGGATATGCAAGCATCTATTCACAAAGGCCCTAAGACACATTGTAACCACAGCATCCAATGTTCTAGATTGATTAGTCATTTCTAGTTCTTTGTTGAAAGCCCTTGATTACTGCAATTTTCTACCATGTTAGTCCCCGTTTAGCAGGTTCCCTTTAAAAATTTGTCAAGCTTTTGAACTCCCAATAGTAACCTGTATTTTCTTGTCTTCCGATGACAATTATTCAATCAGACTTCTTTTGTGAAGACTGCAAGATAAATACCTCCACCATCTGAAAACTATAATGTCACGGCCGAACAACTTGATCTTAGACTTTATGCTACAAATAAATTGGTATGTTGTTAAATAATTACACCTCTCCCAACTACTGAAATGCCTAACATTATCTCTGGCCTGGCAGCAGAACCCGTGGTCTACCCCAGGCTTGTTTTCCTTTACAGAACATCAGCATCCTCAACAGGGAAGATCTGTGGTTAGAAAGGATTGGGAGACAGAATTCAAGGTTCCATACCACCCCCACTTAACCTCTTTGTTCTTTGTCCATAAAGCCAGTACCAGCCTATGGATTCACCTCACAGGATCTCTGAGAGACTGTGCTTCTCAAGATTTGTTTAGATTTGGCAACTCCCCAAATCAGAAATCCCAACTTGCATCTTGTATTAATTTCTTACCTGTTTGTTTATATCCTCAGCCTGAAACCTAGGCTGTTTGGAATATCTGTGGCAGTATTTTCACTCAATATTTATCCTTGGATTGAAGGGTTAATGCTACACTCCCCGGGATGGTTCAGAGGTTGCAACAATTTTACAAGCTTAAGTCAATGTGAAAAGTGGAGATTTCACAATAAGGAAACAAACAAAAAAGGGGAGAATTAATAAACAAAGAGGCAAAGGGGGAAATCTTTTGCTTCATTTTGAGCTGGAGCTGCTATTTTTTACAGCTAACTGAAATATTTCAACATTTGAAAAACACCAAAATAACTGGAATTCATAAATCTGAGAAGAGGAAAAGAAAGCACTGTGCTAAAGTGAAGGAAGTTCAGCATTTGCAATGTAATTCAAATTGCACTTGTAATTCAGGTCCTGGAATTAACCCACTCAACCAAAGCTTGAAAAGATTTAGATTTACTCAGACTAGCAACAATACAATACTCCCTCACAATTGCACAACCACCCTGTCTTTTGGTGATACATCCAATACACTCTAAATTATAATTGTAAAACTCAGTTTGTTGTTAAAAAAAAAATCTGTGCATCATATCAGAGTCCTTCTTGTTGCAATTTAAGGGGGGGGCTTGCAACTCATTTTAAGTAGGCAAGGCTAACACCTGAGCCCTTCCTATAAACAGTTTTTTTTAAAAGATGACTTTTACCACAATTTTTAACTGCGAGAGGTGAACTTAGAATAGAATTTCTGTTTTTTGAGCCCATTGATTACAATGAAAAGAATAGCTTGCAAGGCATTGTGATGTTTAGGGCACAATTCAGGTCATTCGAGCTGCCATTTTATTTTGCCAAGGTGGAGTCTACAAGAGACACCTCTCACCAAAGGTAGAAGGGTAGATCTGTGAGTCCATGGCACTGCCCATTGGAACTGCCTGTCCATGGAGGTTACTGCAAGACTTCCCAAGCAAACCATCTAGGAAAATCATTCATATTTACTTGTATCTAGTTTGGCAACTGTTCAAAGCACCCAGGAAAGTTCATTATTTTCTGAAAGAAATAAAACAATCAAGGATTTAAAAGGTAGTGCTAGTGTTTTCATTATTTTATGAGAACATTTTTCTGCCAGTATTGACTGACCTTATAATTTATAACTAATAAATAATCTTAAAAATTAGTAAAATTTTAAATCCATGCTATGAATGGAACTCATTTGTTTCAGTTCACTGTCACTCAAAATATTAATGAAAATAGTCAGGTTGGTATTACATTGCAGGCACACTGATCAAGTTAGAGAGGC
The DNA here is from genome assembly GCA_004024945.1 of Uropsilus gracilis. Lineage (NCBI taxonomy): Eukaryota > Metazoa > Chordata > Mammalia > Eulipotyphla > Talpidae > Uropsilus > Uropsilus gracilis. Next base: position 20,095 of record PVHY01004636.1, read on the forward strand.
AGAGGCAATATTTTAAACTGTGTTACAGGTTTGGTTTTGGTTTTGGTTTTTTCCAAAGAAGAACAGCAAGACACTATTTTCATGACATAGTAAAAGACTGATATTTGATAGCGTGAAATGCCTTCACTTTATCAATCAGTCCTTTGGTGGAGAAAAAAGAACTCTAATTTTACTTTTTTTAATCCAGTGCAAAGCAGCATAGTTTCATATTTATTTAGATTAGTGCTGTCTATTTAAAGCCTTTATTAACCAGAGAGACCTCAGTGACACATAAATTTCATTTTCCATGCCCTGTAGATTAAAATACATCTGTTTCAGCCATATTCAGGAAAGAAATAATTTTAATAGTTCATTTTATTTATAAAAGATTTATGTCAGCATTCAGTTATGACAAGAGAAGGCAAGTGGCTTGCACATAACACTAAGAGATAGTTTTTTCACCTCCAGAATTTTATCCAAATTGAACACACTTGTTCCCCAAAATATATAAGGCAAAATAGGTAACTTTGATTCCTGCTATGTCATTAGTAATAACGATCCATTAAAACAGCAAGGAGCTCCTTTTTAAGCTTTATCTGTGATGTTCTAGTATTTGCATTATCCCATAATTAAAATCATATGACTTCTTCCAGTGGTCTTCTCTGTGTTAAGACAAAATATTTAGAGATGCACTTTTGAATCTCGCTTTTAACGAACTTTATTTGCTCATAATTATGTGTGGTATAGTTTAAAACCAAATGATATTTATAGAATATGTTCAGAATAGGCAGACCTATAAAGACAGAAAGTAGATTTGTGGTTTTCTAGCGCTAATGTGGGAAGTAAAGAAAGAAGAGTGCTTGAAGTGGATGCAGACTTTCTTCTTGGAGTGCAAAAACATTCTAAAATTGATTGTGGTGATGGCTGTACAATCTTATGATACTACTAAAAATTATTGAATTTTACACTGTAAAGGGTTATCATTTGTTATGTGAATTATATCTCAACAAAACTGCTGTATTACCAAAAAAAAATCAGGAAAAAACTTGAACTGAACCCCCAAAAATGAACTGAACTGATCCCAGAAAAAATAGTCTTGCTGGTTGAGGAGAGAGATAATTAGAATGTCAAAAAATAAAAAAAACACTTTATCAAAAAATTTTATGCAGGGGAGAATTCCTGACAAGAGAGATGGTGTTTGACCCAAATCTCAATAACAGGAATGGTTAAAGAAGAGCTTCCCTGACTCAGGGACAGTGTATGCAAAGATGGAAGGCAAAGAGGTGGGAGATCTCTTTGGGTTTTGTGGGGCAAGTGAGTTTAGTCATGCTTTTTTCTCCATTAGCCTATATAACCAGCACCTGTGCTACTACATCTTCCCCATGACTGTGTGAGTGTGTGCATGTGTAAGTGAGCATAGCTGGGCCTAGGAAAGAGGGGATAAAGGATCACAGAGAGTATATGAGCACACAAGGGCATGAGTGAGAAAGCATGGGATGAGAGAGCACAAGAGACAAAACCCAGAGGAGTATGAAGTTTCCTGAGGGTCTGGGAGGGTTCACCTGCCTCCCAGCCACCCTGGCCCTGCCCTGGCCCTGTCATGGACTGCCCTACCCTGCCTGGTGTATCTGTAAAACCGATAGAACCAATAAAGAACCTACCCAGATGGGTGAGCCGACACCTCCTCAACAACTGGCGACCAGGCTGCTTCCTTACAGGCTCCTAGGAAGACAAGCATATTATAACTACAGAAGTCACAGAGTCATTATGTGGCAAGAAACAGAGAGTCAGGAAAGATATATGGAAAGACATCCCCTAAATGTGTCTGTCTTTGTTTAAAGTTACAAAATGGTCAACAGCAACAAAAATAATAAATAATTTAAAATGAAGTTATAAAGGGAAGCAAAAGAAAGAATTAACATTCGTTGGCAGTTGAAGGTTAATGATAAAGACATCAAATTGTAATTAGGTGCTTATTTTCTTTATTATCTTATCTAATTGCATATTCTATACAGGAAAATTCATAACCTTGGCCTATATTTATGCTTAGTTTTTTTAGTAAAGTGTTGCATCTTTCTTCAAATGGACTATTAACAGTTAAGTGGGAAAAGCCTTTCAATTTGTTTTTCTTTCCCTTGAAAGATTAACTGCTTCACAGCACCTATAGTGAAGTTGACCATAAGAACCCCGAGACACAAATCTCCATAATCCTCCTCACAGCTGCATGTTTTCATAACATGGAAGAAGCAAACTGCCTACTAAGCACCACTCAGCCCTACTAACAATTCTAAACCTGTAACATGATGGCAAATGCTAGTTGGGTCTTTTAAAATCAAGCCGAAAGGAGAAAAAAATCAGAGCAAAAATGTCTTCTATAATAACAAAATTGAAATGGCTATGATAATATATGCAAAAAAAACACTCTTACAAAGGAATATCAAGAGAATTTGTATGCCCAGGCTGGAAAAGATTGACTGCATGTCGATGCTTCAGTGTTGATAATGTTACATGCCTGACTCGCCTCAGTTCCAGGAGACTGCAAGCCTAGAGATGCAGCTAAATCCAGAACTACTCCCTAGGCTTACATAAGTGTCCACTTTCCACCTCCTTTGCTCCCTGTTCATGTCCTTTTCTTGATACTAGGAACAATGAAAAGACAAACTTAGAAACTGTAGCTCATGCACTGTCAGAAGCTTCTCGCAAGCCAGTCCTATGCTAAGTGCTTAACATGCACAGTTCAAAAAAATGTTGCCCCCTCAAAGCAATGTACCACCCACACAACATCTTTATCATTTGGTGCTCATCTCATGCATCTTCTCGTTAATACTTCAGCAACCGAAATTCGGCAGAATTATTATCAATCTGAAAACGCAAAGGAGGCAAACCAGGGGCGAGGCTAGGTAGCTTGTGCAGGATCTGATTTGGAGTGGCAGGCCCTGGACTGATGCCCAGGTCTATCTTTAGCCCACACACTAATTCTCACCCACTTCATTCTGCTCATTATGCAGAAAGGCCAGGCTTCTTTCTGACTCAAGCAGAGGGCAACAGAGAGGAACTGAGCAGCAGAGGCATTAGGGAGCAGTCAGATACTCCAGGCCACGGAGTGACTGAGGAGGGAACGAGATGATTGAACTGCACTTCCTGTATGGTTCCTACTTATTGTCATTCCTACCCACGTTTTCAGGACTGGAAAAACTGGGATTTCCTGGCCCGCTTATGGTAGAAAATTATGCCTCCATTATTATACTCTCCTCTCTGAACACACTCCTTTTTATATACATTTTTCAGTTGACATCCTTCCACAAATACTGACCGAGGCCCTACTATGTACTGAATTCTCTCCAGGTACTAAGTATGCATCAATGAATAAAACACAGAGACAACATCATGGAGTTAAACAGATAAGCAAGACAATGATTGTCTCATCACCTCAGAGTCACTAGTCACTCTCTAAAATTGTCATGAATTCTTAAAGGTCTGACATGCAAAGGTTTTGACTCTATAAAGGAAATATACTTTTTTAAAAACCCTGTAAAATCAAGCTGTAAATGTGTGTTCAGGAATCAGGGCTGACCATCCCAACCCAAGGCTGCAAGGCTGAAGTCACCTTTAGTCACTGCACCAATCTGCTTGTTTTTAAAAGTTGTCAGAAGAACCAATTGTTCTGAATTACTGGACCCAGCTCTTCCCATTCATGCACAAAGACTTAAATAAAGTCACCACCTTTGATAGACTAGAAGGGAGTATTAGGACTTGTTTTTGCTTCTTCCGTTTAAATTTGTAAGGTTATTAATCTCAAATGGAAGACAACTAACTACATTTTTTCTCATTAGCACATGTAAGCTCACCAGTGTCCCAATAATTGAAAAAAATATAAATTTCCCAAAAGTTCACACTTCTTTAAAAAAAGCAACAATCATCCCAAGCTTAAAGCAGATGGTGTCAATATTCTGGTAAGTGATATATGACCAACTCTGAGGAAATTTTGATAAGTAAAGTGTAGACACAGAAAAAGTTTGTATAAACTGTTTCTCACCTAAAATGAAATAGAGATGTCTATTTATTATGGAGCAGGCATGATTTATATTCTTTTCCTATGTGATAATCATAAAAAGAATACTGTTTTTAAAATGCACAGGCAAAGGAGTCTGATGATCTTCTAGCCAATTGTATCTATTATCAGGAAAGATGAAAGAAAATTTGATTCCACTTACTTGAAAACCAGGTCTGCTGAAATTCAGAGCCCATGTGCACATGAAGTTAAGAAACCTTTTCAAGGTCATCCTTTCTTTCCTTCCCTCACTCATGTTCTCTTAAAGGTAAATTTTAGTGGAAAATTACAAGTAAGAAAAGATGCTTCAAACTCATTTTTCTTACACAGCAAGATCGACATTTCAAAAAATAAGAGCATATTTTTAAATGAACAAGGACCTGCTCAAGGATCTGCACTTATTTAATAAAAGAGCAAATTCAATGGAATAAGGTTATTAACTTATTAACAGTTTAATAAAAGATTAAAGAGTTGCTTTTGAAATTTTACAAATCAATTACTTTCAGTTAAATTTTAAACCAGACCTTATAGTCAAAATCAAAGTTTTTTTTATACACTAAGATCAAAATCCAACTCTTCATGTTTGGAACCAATTAAGTTCCATTTCAAAGCACAAGAGATATTCTTACTTTTTTTTAAATTTAAAGGTGCTTCATTAAATGATACTTTAGGCAGCTTTTCCTATTTTCAATAAGTTACATTTGCTAGAAGTCATTATGAGAAGACATGTGTGATAAGACGACACGTATCTCAATTGAAGGGTCATTTCACTGAACAGATCAGAGAAAAGTCAAAACATCTAGAGGAGAGTCGTCTGCTTTTGTTTCCATAAATGTAGTTGTCTCTGACCTAAATTCTTGGGAGATGTTTAGTTACATGATGACACAATTAATTCTGACCTGATGGATTGAAAGACCTAAAACTACCTTTATCATAGACATTTCATTTGGGGGTTAGGGGCAAAAAAAGTGTATTTCATGAATTTCAATGGGCATTCCACTATGGTTAGTCAAATTTTAAGCAGTAGCTAACAATTTATCAGATTTCATTTCTGTGTCAAGCACAATAGTGTACACTTTGCATTTCCTCACTAATCCTTACAATAGTTTTAACCTTGTTTTTCAGGTGAAAGACCTAGTAGGGGTAGCAGATCACCCCTAAGAAAAGGTAGCCAGGAGAGCAGTGCTCCAACACAGACTCTCTCATTCCCAAAGCTGCACCTTTCGTGGCTGACATATATTCTCATGCATGCAAATGGAAATTTCTAATTGTTTTTATTATTGTCTCTGTCAAAGAGGTCAAATATAATCTATCTGTTTATCAAAAAAAGGTCACCATCAAGCGATATTTTCACAATTTAGGAAGCATCGCTAAAATCTCTGATCGCCCACCAAAGCAACTGATAAAAATATGAGCCCAGGCTAGATGACAGAATTTTCATCTTAAAATACCATTTTTTTAAAAAATGAATGAATAAGAACAAGGCTATTAATTTTCAAAGTAGGGGTAATTTTTTAAGCAGCACAGTAATAGCACTTAATTTCTCTTTTTCCTAGCTTTGGGCAAACACAACGTACTCTGGTGATACTTGGGGTTTGTGCTTCAGAAATTTCCATGGACACATTAACTTAGATGGTTTCATTACCCACCCTCATTATTAAGTAGCATTCAATTACTGAGTGTTGTAATGCCAAGGAGCATAAAAGAGAGACAAAATCTCGGTAAGATCTAAGGGCGAAATGGCATTTTTATATTGCTATAAAGATTACTTAACTCTAGTGCAGTACTAATGATCATTTCTGTGACTAAAAACATCCCCTTATGATTAATTATGTAAACTCTCATCATTTCAAACCCAATAAAGACTTTAAAACATTTTTCATGCATCTTTTATTCCAAGCCTACTTTTTTCCATTTACCCACATAAGACTTGATTCTGAGAATTAGAGTAACTATTTTCCATTACATTAAAATGATGTATCACTTAAGAGTATTCAAGTATCCATGTGCAATTTGAGTAAATATATTCAGGGAGTGTTTAAATATGGGAGGAAACTTGTTCTCTTTCTAAATCTTGGTTTTGTTCCTCGTGTCTGTAGAAGGTATAGTTTCTCATAATGAAAGGAACCCCTCAATAGTTCAGTACTTCCAAATTGGATGTATTTTAAAATTAGAATATACAGTAGAATGTTAATTCTAGTTTTGTTTGTTTTACCAATAAAATTGGTATGGGAGGTATTGCCAGCCAGCAATAAAAATTTTTTATCATAGGATACAAAGCAGTGGTTGAACGTGATGTTATATATATTTATATATAAACGTTTAGCAATATGCAGAGATGAAATATTTTGTGAAATAAAATTCACGAAATGGTGTTTACAAAGTGACTCCCATTTTTGTCAAAATATTACATATGTATGTGCCCACAAATCTGGGATTGAAGGACGCACAAACAGAAAGATAGTAACCAAGCTTATGCCTAGGTGGTTGGATTACAAATGATTTTTAATCTTTTTCACCTGAAGTATCTGAGTCTACCAGAATTTTCTCTGATGAACATGTTTAATTTTAAGGAAAAAAATAAAAGTAAGGTTAAAGATGCACCAGAACAAAATCTCTTGCTGAGATAGATTGTCTTAAGACAATTCTGGATAATATTCCCTACTTATTATGAAAATGGGTTCAGAGTTAACAGTTCAATGACAAGTTCCCTTCTTTAACCACAGCCGGGTCTGGAGCCTCTTTGAAGCAGAGGGGAAGACAGCTTACTGCGGGCTTAGCCCTGTGCTTTCCTGGGTGGGGGCCTGGGCCACCGGGTGGGTAGGAGCCAGGCCAGGGCAGGTAAAGGCAGAAAGAACCAGGTTCCCTCGTCACTCTTCATTATGCAACTTTGAAGGACCAGAAATGGGAAAGCAGGGTCTGCCTCTGCCTGAGACTGAATGGTGCAGGTTCAGACCTACAGCCGTTTGAATGTGGGTTCCCGGGATTATACGACCTTCAGAGGCCAGGTCACTAGAGTCATTTCTCCCCCGTGATGCGTCACGGTTGACGGTTTTCTTTTCTTCTCTTTTTTGCCTCCTTCCTGTGCAACTGGACCCATCTGGAAGTACGAGTCTCTATCTACGTAGAACAGGAATTTAGTTTGCAGAAAAGTAGTTCTGGGCACCTTCTAAGCAGAGACTGGCAATAATCCCAAATTGCATGTTTTATTATGTGGACTTTATTTGTGTTTCTTATAAAATGAGCTCAGACACTCAAATTCATTTCAGATAGCAGCCAAAGCTAAATGGCCACATTGTCCCAAGATAGAAGGTCAACACCTTACAGGCAAAACTGTCCAGCTCTTAAGTTGGCTGGAAAACTTACACACCAAGACAACCTGCTTCCCTCATTTTCAAGAAAACGAGGATTATCTCCTTCCAGGATATGACTACCTTGACAAATAAAAGAGAGCTGAAGTTTTCATCGCAAATGTCTAGATTCTTCTATAAGGTCAAATTGTGACTGAAAGCAAAAATCGCTTTGGAATTTCATCTGAATAAAGAAGAACAAAAAGAATTAGCTTTGACTGCTATGGTTTTATAAATAACGAGAGTGAAACTGCATATTCTATGGAAATAAAACAGTTGGATTCACTTGTTGGCCGCCACTGCACAATTTCAGTGAGGATTTCCTCTTTTAATCAGTTATAAGGTATAATGACAGTCTCCACAACCAGCCACACCCTGTGGGGGCAATGTGAATAAACATTGGTAGCTTCTGCCAGAAATAAACAGCAGATTAATAGCACAGAGCCTGCACACCAGGGGCGCTTCCACCTCCCTAGGACCCCAGATGAGAAATTAATTAAGCTAATATATTTAAAACTAAATCTATTTTACTCTAAATTACCATCCCCAAAAAAAATCCAGAAGAAAACGTGAAATGCCAAAATTGTAAATTTGCATTATATGTGTATTCAGATCCTTGGTAAGACAGATTCTAATAAAGAAAACCCGAGATAAAGAACGCCTGCGAGCGATGGTGACTCAAGATCCCCATCTAGTGACGCTATGCTGAATAGCAGGTTGTTTGTTCGCTTCTCTGGGAAAGCCTGAAAGCCGCCTTGACTGGGTCCATTGTTCAGAAGTGAGAGAATTCCTCTTACTATGCCTTTTTAAACGTATCCTTGGGAACAGTTTACCCTCTTTTCACGATTCCAGTGATCCACTTCTAAGTCTACTCCTTTTATCCTTCCTTTATTTTCTCTTGCATTTTTCATTTTTTTCTTTCTTTTTTCTCTCTTCATAATACACTGACTTGAGACCAAAGTTTTTATCTCAAATTTCTTATCAAGAGTTTCTTATCAATACTTAGGGAAGGGCAGGATGGGTGAAGGGAGTCAAGAGGTACATATTCCCACTTATAAAATCAATCTTGGGGTTTGTCGTGTTACATAATCTGGCAACTATAAGTAATAAAACTCTGAGAATTAGTTGAAAGTTGTTAAATGGGCAAATATTAAAAGGTTTCCTCTTACACACAGAAAGTTTGTAACTATGTACGGGAAAGGGTGGTAATTAGACTTATGTGGTGATCATTTCCCCTTGCATGCAAATGTTAAATCATTATGTTATGCATCTAAAATGAATACAATGTTATGTCAGTTACACCTCAGTAAAAACAGGGAAAAGGAGTCAGGAGCAGCATAAAAGGTTTTATCTCTGATTTATGCTCAATGATACAGCCCTGCGTTCTCTTTTACCCAAAAATAAAAGGTGCCACACACAGTCCACGAGATCAGTGCTCCCACAGGTAGGACAAAAGCAGCTTCTGTATTTACTACCAGCAAAGAGGGAAGACAAGGCTCTCAACACAGAGCAGTCCGTTGGCTCTTCATCTTACAATTGTTGCTCTGCGATTCTGATCCTCACCCAGTGCTTGGCCTTGGCCCTATAACATACAGGTCTTCAAATCCCATTTAATAAATGCCATCTAAATCCCAGCTGTCTTTTTCCTTCACCATCTGTCTACTCCCAAATCAACCCACAAAAGGCCACTTATTGCCTTCTGGGTTTTCAGAAGTATGTAAAACAGTGATACATAAAAAAATAGTATTGTACCATCTAGTACTTAATCCTGCATAGACACATGTTGATTTGAAATAGTGCATTCTGAAATTCATGTAACAGTATAGCAGTGTTACTTCAATTTAACAAAAAGAATAAAAAAGCACTTTTAAATTTAATACCTGGTTCCTACCCTCAAATAATTTAGAATCTAGCTGAAATGTTAGAAAAACAACACAAAACAGATCCATTGCCAATAATATCTTTAACAAACAAAAAGATTTATTGAACTCCTTCCTACCTTAAACCTTGGATTTAAATGCCTCAGGAGTTTAACAGAGAGGACCTTGGAGTTCCCCTAGCTCAACTCCCCTGTCACTTCAATAAATATAATTCATGCTTATTCTGAGAGTTTTCCAGATATTTTGTTAATGTGAAAAGAAGAAAGGAAAAAACATCTTAATTATTTTAATATTGCCGCTGTCCCCAAAACACCCACCCTTCATCTAGTGATCCTTTATTTTGCTTTAATGACCTTGAAACTTTTCTTTATGCATATATTTTATGCTTTACTGATGAATAATTAACAAATACAATTGTATGCAATGTCTTGATTAGATACAAGTAGACACTATAAAATGATTATAAAGATCAAAATAAGTAACACATTCATCACCTCACATGGTTTACATAGATAACTGTATATGTACAATGTTTAAGATCTACGCTCAACAACTTTCAAGTATTAAAATACTATATAATAATAATATGATATTCTTAATTATAGTCGCCATGCTGTACATTAGATCATCGGCTTATCTCTATGCGTATTTTACATTCTTTCCTACTGAATAAGCTGATTCTAAGATGCTTTTAAATGGCATAAATATGCCATTTTAATAAGCATAAATCAGTATAATTGTTGCAATGGCTGTATCCTATCTCTGGATTTGTTTTCAGAGAAACTGATGGTTGGTATATGTATAGCCCATAATTTACTTTATTAATGTTTATGGCTTCTAATGTTTCACTACTACAAAGAAAACTAGAATCAACTTCCTCTCACATCTTCATATTGTCTGATCATCCCTTTGGATAAATTTCTAGCAATGCTGACTCAAAATATTGTGATTCCTTCAGAAGGAATTGGATGGCTGATTCTCTCACTTTCCTCACCATCAATAAATGTTAACTTTTTTTCTTTTATCATGCCAATTTGATCATCACAAAATGGTAACTGTTGTTTTCATTTTTATTAGTTTGATTGCAAAAGAACGCTGTTCATTTGCAGACTTTCCTGCCAACTATATCTCCAGTCATTCTCCCCAGGGCTCTCTCCCCTGAACCTGAATGGAATGTTCCCGGGGAAATTTCCACTTGACTGCAAAGCGAGTGAAGTTATCTTTCAAGGGTCCCCAACCCCCCCCCCACCCTCAACAATGTCAGTAGTAATTGTATATGAAGTTGCCTCAAGCTTTGTGAGGCAAAAGGGTAGAAGGTATTCCATTTTAGAGAAGCGATGTCTACCTAAAAAAAAAAAAAATGGAGCTGGCTCATCATGGGGCCTGGATGACCATCCTTCAACGTCACCAGCCTGTTTCAGTCACCTCCCGATATTTCACAAGCTCTGAGGTGTTTTTTTTGTTTGTTTTTTTTTTATTGAAATTTGTTTTTATTTTGCTCTCCATTGGCGAGGCAGAACCTCAATCTGTTCCCCCTCACCAGCCCTAAACTGGGCTGGGTGAGCGAGGTCTCCATTATATTCAGATATGGGGACATAAGGTGATGGGGTTTCAAGCTTCCACCTATGTGGGCATCTGCCAGTGTAGATGTCCTCCTTCCCGTTGGTCTTAGAAAGTTAGCCCAGCAAACACAAAGAAAGTTGTGGCCTCCATGTTCCCAGCTACGAGGACCTCTGGGCTGTGGTGATCCTCTCCAGGCTGCCCCGGAAGCAACACCTCATACTTCTGTCACACACTCCGAGCTGCAGGGACACCTTCTGGGCCCTTCATCACGGAGCGTCATGACAAGTCACGTATCACATGAAAGGAGCTCTAGTGTGGAGACAAAGGCCACCTCTTCTCTCAAATTCTCCAAACGAACCAGGATTCCACAAACACTCCACACACCCAGGAGTCAGCTTCTTGGAGGTCAGCTTCTTAGGAACCAACCTACACAAAACTCTATCCTTCTAACTCTTGCCTGCTCTCCTCCGCTCCCAGCCCTGGAACCTTTCTCTCTCTTCCATTTGGCCACCTACAGATGGTGCAATTGCCTAAATAGTAGTCTATTCCTCCCTAGGCCTAGGCTTTGGAAACAGGGCCCTCATGTTGACTTCTGCATCTGCCCTAGGCGTGAAAAGTGCAAGACTTATTACCAAAGTTGGGGACAGAGGTGGGAAGGGATAGCAAGAATCCGAGAAGAAATCATCTGTTGTTTCATTTCCCGGGTAGTGAAAAGGGGAGAGCCGCATAGCTGCTGAAAAACAACTGGGGTGGGGGGTATGGGCCGAGCATGGAGTCTGGTTCTGCTGCAACAGAGGCCTCCATGGAGGCTCACGGAGTACAAATGTAGAGAGGTGAGGTGGGCCAGGACACTACCAGGTACAGGAAAGCAGAGTGGATTCTAGGTGACCTTGGTGCAACTTGTTGACTTCAGTGTTCCATTTGACTTGATCACAAGGCAGCTTTATGCAGTCTAAAGGAAGGTAAAGTGTGGAGACAAGGAATGGGGTTCAAAAATAGAAGTCCTAGGTTTGAAGCTGAGATCTATTGCTTATTGTCTGATGTTAGGCTTTAGCCCTTTGGGAATAAAAATACATTGTCTATAAATTGATGCTTGTGTGTAGATGAGAGAACATACACTGAAGAACTGGACCGAGATGTTCCCTTCCCCCTTAGTTCTTTCTCACTTTCCTATTTTTAGCCCCAACCCTCAGTCTAATTCATAACATGCCCTGTCCCTACCCAATTAATCTACCACTAATATTCCTGGGGTTACTAGAAATGTATTCATGAATATGTATGAATAGTTTGAATAAATTTGTATGCCGGTGGATCACATGTGTTTCATATCTTCTACAAGGAACTATGTTATGCTGTTTAATATTCAGTAAGATTTATAAGAAATGTTGGTGAAAACACTTTATAAACTGGAAGGAATGTTCAAGTTGGCTTTGCAAAGCTCCTACAAAATCATCAACTGTGGAAACAGCTCCAGTTTCCTCTCCTCAGCCCTTTCTCCTGTCTTCCTGTCCACCACCCAGGAAGAAACCCAAGGAGGTCATAGCTCAGGACACGGTGGGAGCAGCATCAAGAGGAAGCAGGCTTTCAGTCAAGCCCAGCGAAGAGGCTTGACTTCTGTGTGGAAAGGTATCTGTGGCTTGGCTCTTTGGAGAAGGCATCCTCCAAGGATCTTGTGAGGTATTAAAAGACTGAAAGAACCTGCTTCTCTCTCTGGAGATGCCCCAGCTGTGGGGAGAGCAAAGGTGAGGTAGTCGATTCTGCCCCAGATTCATAGAACTAGAGGTGGGGACTCCTATAAAGTTCTCTTGTCTTTGAGGTTCTCTCCTCACCATCAAATAATTAAGAGCACAAACACAAGTTTAGGGCCTTTGTCTGATTTTTTTCTAATACCAGCCTTTTAAGTCTGATTGGGTAAATAATAATATTGATGATGATGTGGTAGTTACTATCTACCTAGCAGTGATGATAGGTTAAGTATTATGATGTGTTCTTTAATCATTTTTAAATTTAATCCTTTCCTGGGACCTAACTAAGTACTCTTCTTATATGTTCCTTACAGATAGAAAACTGAGATTTGATGGTTTTGTAAGACTTGCCTCAGATTACAAAGGTAGGACATTGTGGAACCTGGACTCAACTCCAGACAGTCAGCTCCTCTGGTAGCTCCATGTAGCTCTACCCTCTTCACTGGAATCAGGACCAAGTGTCAAAGGCCACTCGCCTCTCTACTCCTCAGAACTCCCTTGAGAACCTACAATGTTGGCCGGAGATGGTGGCGCATGCCTGTAAGCGGCAGCCTAGGAAGCTACGGCTGGGGCCAGGGATCGTGGTTCAAGTCCCATCCGGAGCACGTAGTGAGACCTAGTTCCAAAAAAATATAGCTGAGTGTGGTGGCATGCCTGTAGTCCCAGCTACCTGGAAAGCTGAGACCGGGCATTGCTTGAGTCTGTGGTATCCCAGGCAACATGAGCCTGTGGTACCACAGGCAAAAAATGGCGACACCTAGTCTCAAAAAAAAAAGAACCTACAATGTGGTCAAGTGCTGCATGAGAACTTGGAATCCTTGACCCCAGTCATCTCTCATTCTTTTCCACATTAAATATAAGACCGTAGAACAGCATCACTCTTGCAGCTTTGTGGTTTGGCTTGGAGCACAGTGTCATCTTGCTGCAAATTTTGAGAGTTTTGCATATGAAAAAGATGTCAGGATGTCTCTTTTTATTACTTCCTCATCCCTGAGGAAAGGCAAGTATCTTGCTAAATCTCCAGGACTTTTAGACAAGATGAGAGTTATCTTGCACAGGTATTTGTTGGCTTCCCAAAATGTTGACATGTGCCTTTGACCATCTCTCGGTCTATGAAAAAGGGATTGTCTACAAGTTCTCATCTCTAATAAGGAAGGTCAAGGAAGCTTATTACCTTCTTGTATATAAAAGAAAACATACAACAGAGACCCGATTTCATCCCCATCCCAGTAGATTCTAGAGATGGCAGTATCTTAAAATAAGCTCCGTGCTTTCCTTCTTTGTATTTCTCTCTACCTTCCCATTCACAATGACAAAAATTCTCTTAACTGTAGGGTAAAAGCTATTAGCAGCTTTGTAGGTTTTCTCATTCTACTCCAACAAAAGGGACATAGTATCTTTCATTAGTCATCAGACAACAGTCATTCTCTTCAATCAGATTGAGCTCTGTAGATACTATGACTACCCTAAACCAGAGCAGTATTGCACACTTATTGACATAATGGCATTAATGTCCGCCCATGAACAGAAATTCTTCAAGAGGGTAGAATTTTCTGAAAGACTTGGGCCAGACAAGACGCATTCTCAGAGATGGGCTGGATTTGTCCTGGCAAACCATAGGGCTGTTATACCTAATTATGATAGGGGGGTGTATCAAAATTACCAAAGCAGTAGTTATCTCAGTCATAGGATTAGAAGTGTGTATTAGATTTTAGGAAAATGTCATTCTAATATAATTAGTGAGAAAAAGAAAACAACCTTTAAAATAAGTGGGTAAAATAAGTAGTGTTTGTAGAGTGGATATATTTCTGAAAAAAAAATCAGAAAGAGGAAAATTCTCTAAAATGGCATCCTATAGCAAGGCAGCAGTATCACATTCAAATGAAGACAAGAGAATATATTTCTCAAAGTTGTGTCAATTGGTCACTTGGATTGAAGTCTCACTAATCAAAAGGGAATGGTTTCAGGAAACCCCAAAGCCAAATTTCTCCCTGGGTAGGGCTACTGCAGACTGTTGAATGCAGTCCAATGATTGGTGAGACAGATAGCTGACCGAGGTGAGGATGATAAGTGGGAATAAGTTAGCCAATATTTGTTAGAATGGAGCACATACACATGATTTTACATTTGATCACTTTAATCCTTACCACCACACTTTAAGGTAATGTTAATACTCCCTTTGGAGAAAATGTTGGCACTCTGCCCATATTCCTTTAACATCCCCCATTCTGTATGTGTCAATATCTTCCTCCCACAATCACCAGCATTTCTCTGCCTCTGGATTTTTTCTGATGCAGGAGTACAACCAGGCCAGAAGTACTCTGTGCTACCCATGCCAGGAACAGCATGGGCAGAAGAGTGGGATCCAGTTCCCACTGCCCACTGGGGTGACCTGTTGCTCTTGGACACAGTTGGTCTCATCTTCCCACTACCTTTGTTTCTGTAAACTCAAATATAGACTGTCTGTGGCTGTCATTCTACACAGCTTTCATTATCTGCAGTGAACTGAGGTCCAGAAACATTATATCCAGTAAGATATTCTGAGAGAGAGACCACACTCAAACTTTTATTTTACAGTACATTAATAGAATGTCTCCATATTATTATTAAGGTTGCTTATCTCTTACTTTACCTAATTTATAAAGTTTATCCTAAGTGTGTACGCATAAGAAAAAACTACCTGAGTATGGCTAAGTAAGTTCAGGAATCACCTGGGACTTGGGAAGTTATCTCCCATGAATAAGAAAGGCTAACTCTGCTATTAATACTGTCATTCTTGTCCAGGGCCTGCTTCTGAGCATGTTCAAATCAAGGTACCCATTTAAAAAGTAAGCAACTGGGACATGACAAGTGAATAACTTATTCAGATCACACTGCTAGCAATGAATCAAGCCAGATTCCAAGCCACAAGTGACTCCACTTAATCCATTTAAGAATTATCCCAAACACAATCCATGTACCACTAGAGGACTGGAGAAGATTTAACATTGTACATGTATTGTTTTATTTGTATTTTCCTATTCCTATCAAAAGCAATACAATGTTTCCTAAATGTAAGATACTTCAATTGTCACATACACCCAGAATTTTATGTACTGCTCAGAGGAAAAAAGAGTATGGCTGTAACCCAATATTTCTTATCACTTAACTTTTTTTTAGTCCAACTGAAAAAAATCTTTTAGGATTCTTTGCACATAATGTTATAAGTTACACTTAAGCATTTATAAAAAGAAATATACAAGCAATTTTTTAGATTTTCTAATTTCTAATTCTAATTTTCTAATTTTAATTCTTTTTCATTTTCTGTCTTCCTCTTTTCTTCTAACCTCAATTCCTCCCCCACACCCATTTCCTGGAATCTCCCTAATTTGCCACTGCCCACTGCAAGGTCTCTGTGAAGGGTGCAAGAGCAAGGTCCTAAGGTCCTGGTACCATGGCTGTAGATGCCATGTCCTTGGGTCACATGTTTAATCTGCTGTTGCTCCCCAACTCTGGCAATGGGGAGATGACTGAAAGAAATTTGATTTCACAGAACCTTCAAGATGCTCCTTGTTGGTCAGGAAAACCTCAAGAGAGTCTGGCAGCTTTTATTAGAAAGTATACTAATATTAACAAAGATCCAACTGGGATCATTTTCCAGGTCTAACTAGCCTTGTAAAATCATTCATTTATTGGGCTGCACCCCATCTTCCTAGTAGACAGATGCTCTGAAAATCTACTCAAAGGGAAAGGTTTCTTTTTCTTAAAGTTATTATTAACTTGTTAAAAATTCCTTTTAAAATACATTTTTCTTGTTAATTTCAAAAGTTTTTTCATTCCCTCCATGAGAAGCAAATTTAAGTTGCTAAAATATTCCATAAATTTCTTTAGAATTATATGTAACCACTTCTGAATCACTTAAACTTTAGCTCCATATTTGACCCAGGACATCATCCTCTGTCCTGGGGATGAATCTGATGAGCTCTCTTTCTTCAAGGAGAGCCTCAGGTTTCCATCCTGGATGCTGACACCCACTCAGGTTTTCATCTGGTGCTTCTTCTTCTCACCTGCAGGTATCAGGCAATGGTAGCTACATCCTGAGGGCCGCCTAGACAGAAAGAGGGAGGATGGCCTTGGGCCTTCAGAGGTGTCACTGATTTGAACAAAAGCACATCATAGAGCTAATGAGATTCGTTAGATCTCTAATACACAGGTATTATTACTAAAGATGAGGCTAGAGTACTAGATAAACTTTTTAAATACAGCTGAATTTAAGTGAATTTTTAAAAATTAAAATTGTCCAGGCAATCTATTGATAGGGCAAACATTATGAAGAGCATCAATCACTTGACCTATGGGGCACCTAGCATTATACTGCACCCTGCCTGGTACAGGAAGGGCTGTAACAACCACACAGATGACCAGCAATGGATTGGTCATGTAAGTTTATGGTGCTCCCCACCCTGTTCCTCTCCCAGGAATCTCAAACAATTTCACCCAGAGTGTGAAAGGAGGCTTTGAATTACTTTTTGAAGAGTGAATAAAACTTGGAGATGGGATAGCAAGATGTACCACCAAAAGAACAGGAGCAGGTTGACTTACTAAATGAATCAGGTTACAAACCAAACTAGGGCTAGTGTTTGTGAACAAGGAACAACTACTAGTAGCATTTATTTAAAGTCAATTTTAGTTGGGAGGTTTTGTATAATGGCAGCTCTTTTATTGATTGTCAGTAAAACTGAATTTCATCACTGAAGGGGAATTACACACCATACTTGCCAGAGTCATAATACTTTCACATGACAGATGTTTCCATGGCACGGGGACTTACACTAATAAATACTTATGCTCATTATCCTTAATAATCGAACTCAAACAGAACCCCAATTAAGAGATTTTCTCCTACTTGTCCCTTCAAGACATTAATGCAAACTCAGAAACTATAACGGACATATGTTCAGCTTGAAATCTAAACAGAGCAACCACTAAAACGCAAGATTGTTGAAATCTACTGTGAAGCTTGAAGGAGGTAAGAGACTGTGAAAGTAAATGATTCAATGTGTGAATGTCCCATCTGGCAGCTATGTTAAGGTCTACTACCTAGAGCTAATTAAAGAAAACTAAAGGACAGGAAAGAAAAAGATCAGGCAGCATGCCTTCTTCATGTTTTAGGTAAGTCAAATACTGCACGTGTCTGAAGACTGTTGGATGAAATAGAAACTTCACATTTCTTCTCAGCGGAAAGCATGGTTTCAGAGATTTCTCTACCTGTTTTCCAACTGGTGATACACAAGTCCTATGACTGTTCCATTGCGGAATTTAGGAATCAGTTTTTCTTTATCTCTCTCCAACCCAAAAGCAAAAAAAGATGAATGTGAACATCCCTATCAGGACAAAACTCTTCTGCCCCCC
The DNA here is from genome assembly GCA_004024945.1 of Uropsilus gracilis. Lineage (NCBI taxonomy): Eukaryota > Metazoa > Chordata > Mammalia > Eulipotyphla > Talpidae > Uropsilus > Uropsilus gracilis. The sequence continues at coordinate 38,054 of PVHY01004636.1, forward strand.
TTTCATTGTCCTTCCATGGGGTCCACCTCTTTCACTGCCCTGTCTACAGCCATCAAATATTCAGTCATTCGAGAGGTTAGCCACATAAAATGACAATACAGGGGACTAGCAAAAATATACTACCCAATGAAGATAAATTCCAAACAGTTTTTTAAACTATCAACTTGTCTCGTCAGGCCTGTGTGGAGAGGCAAGAGGTGCAGGCTTTCACATCATCACTGACAGCAACCCCCAGGACACGGTCCAGAGGCTGTTCTTTTGGGTTCAGTATCTGCCCAGGTTTCTATCAATTACTTCTGTCTGAGTAACTGAACCTTCATCTCCCCCTTGTTGTGCTGGGCTGTCCTGTGGGCTTTCACCAGACCAGTGAGAACTCAGAAACTCACTGTAGTTCAGAAGAAGCCATCTGGGCTGCTCCAAGGAGCAGGGATCTGAGTGAGAAATGGTGATGGCTAGACTAATGGAAATAGCAGAAAGCCAAGCGGAATTGACAGGATGCAATAATTAACTTGCTATGCAGGCTGAAGGAGAAGAAAGACTCAAGAATGGTAGCTGGAAGTGGAGCAAATGCTTATAAAGAGGCCCTCAAAATAGTTTGCACTAAAAGATGATCAATAACTGACTAATCTCTATGATCTCTGCTATTCATTTATTCATTGTTTCAAAATTACTCTTTGTGATATGGTTGCCAGGCTATAATCAATATTCATTTAATTCTATAGTATCCATAGCAATGCCATGATGTATCCACACTTAGACATATACGCACTTGCACTACTTCAGGTCCTTGATCTAAAACAGTTTAGAACCTACTTGAAAAGAAAATGCAATAGCAAATGAACAAGTAAATCCAAGAAATGTAACATTTAGAAGTTAATACTATGTAAGTTCTAAGGAAGTTCTTTAAAGCGAAAGAGCTTTAGGGTATAGATGAGCATGAATTCACAATTTATTTACTTATTAAGATTCTGTGAAAGGCAGAGCATTTTATGTTTACAATCCTTATAATAGTGCTTTGTGATTGGTATTATTAATTTTTTTTTCCATTTTTTGAGGTAGAATTACAAGAATGAGAAATAGGAAATATGTGTATGTGTACACCGTATGGATGTGGTATATGTGAATATAGTATGTGTGTGCATGCACGCATGCATACAGGCCTGCAAGGAGTCTAGTCCAGAAAAAAATGGAGGAATTTTGCTCAGGGATGAACTTAAAGGAGTGGTCAATGTAGTCCATCAAGCTTGATTAGACTTACAGTAAGACAATATGATGGTCAATTTTATGTCAACATACAGCTGGATATAGAAAGTTGAACATGTCTGTGAGTGTGTTTCTGAAAGACATTACCTGGCTCCCTTATCTCTGAAGTGGGGCATCACCCAACTCATTGAGGACCCAAAAGAAAGGAGAACTCTCTTGCTGAGTGGGAAGATCCATCCTCTTCTGCCTTCAGACATTGCAGCTCCTGTTTCTCAGATCCTCGGGTTCAGTTTGAATTATTCCACTGGGGTTCCTAGATCTCCAGATTCTGGACAGCACGCCATGGGATTTCTTGATCCCCAAATCATAACTGAAAGAGGTGATGGGGAATGGGGAGAAGCCTATACTTCTAAAATACATCACTGTTTGCCTACATGATTTCAATTAAAATAGAGAAACTCTTAATTAATGCAAATAAAATATGGCAGGGATTATATACGTAGGGCAACGGGATTGTTAAATTCATCCATAAAAAATTATTCCAGGGACTCTCTGCCAAGGACACTAGACTAGTAAGGAATTAACATGTGCAGCCATGCAGACCTACACTGCCTATAAGAAAACAAGAGAGGCCTGGAGAAATATCTAATAGTCATGTTGGTGCAGGTGGAAAAGACAAAAGAAGGAAATGTCTAGGTTTGTGTCAAGAGTTTTTAAAAGTTGGCACACATGTAACAGAAGGTAATCCCTGCTTACCCACCAAGCAGGGATCATTAGAGAGAGAATGGGAGTGGGGGAGATGGGAGTAGGAGGCCCTGTCAATTGCTCCTAAAATCTCTGTCTCTCTCTGTGTATTTCTCTCTCTCCCTCCTGTCATCCATTTGCCTCCATCTTTCTCCACCTCCCTCAATCCCAATCCTCTGCATATTTCCAGTATTTCTCTGTTTTCTCACTGAATTCATGGCCAAAGTACCCCCTAAAGAACAGTTCTCTCTTAATAAGAGCTAAGAAGAGCATGTCACCACTTAAGTACATTTAGGCCACATACACTAGGAATTCATTTGTTCCCAAAGATGAATTATCAGACTGGTGAGCAATATTCATGGAAATGTACTCTCTTCTCACTTCATTACACCAAAGAAGTATGTTTTGGGGGCATAGCAGAAACATAGAATCATAATCACAGAAAGTTATCAGGGCTTTATGAAGTTGCATTAGTTACATTTTTACTTAAACCCTTGTACTTACTTCTTTCCTTATGTTGTGAAAAACAAATAGAAGGGGAATGTGCCTTGTCCCTTCTATGTTACCCCAACCAGATTAAACACTTGGAGGAAAAAGACTCCACTTCCCTCACCTTTAAGCCTTCAAAGTCTCCTGACACAAATTCTCTGTTCAGAGTAAGAGCCCAACTAACATGTATCTGCAGAAGAAGCAATTGAAAAAAAATTAACATTTCACTGATCCATAAAGTATATACTTAAAACCAGGGAAATGCCACTGAATTCTTTCCTTCTATTCTGGCAAAACTCCACAAGAGCTAATAAATCCATACATTGCATTCTCAATCTATACATGGTATTCTCATGGCACTCAACTGCATTGTGAAATACAGGAGAATGTCTACAGTGGATATTTCTCCACTTCTTCATTTCAACAAGCAAATTCAGAAGTGAATGGAGTCTATAAAAACAAACTCTACCTTATCACTAATGAACTTGGCCAGAGTTATGCCCAAAGGCAGCTCGTAAGTACCCAGGCTTCAGGCTGCAGAATTAGATGCAGTCCTCTTGTGCAATCAAGAAAAGGCTAGGAAGGAAGGAAGCTGTCTGGAGCTTAGAGGTGAGAGTGCAAAGGAAAACATGCACATTCTGGGGTGAAGTCTTTGCAGGGCTAATGAGTAGTGTTGTGACCATATTGAAATATTGAAATTGAAATGCATCTTGATGTATTCTATCAAGATGCATTCCCTATGATGACATAGAAACTGCTCAGATGCTATGACACTTCTTTTCTTGGCCTGCCACAGTCCACATCGGTCTGTGCAAGAAATTCTATCTAGGGGACTCTTGTAGTCTCAAACTCTATGTATCTACGCATTTAGTCAGTAGATATTCATTAAGTATCTATTGTGTTCCAATATGTTTCCTCTGTTTTCTCACTGGATTCATGGCCAAAATACCTTCTAAAGAGCATTTCTTTTGGCAAATATTCTGTGGCAAATTAGACATGGTGCCTGCCATCAAGAAATTAGATATGATGGCTGTCATCAAGAAATTAAAACTAGTGAGAAGGCTCTTAAGACAGAAATACTACAGAGAAAAGCTACTTGTTAAACCATTATCCGTATCTTTTTGTTTGTTTGTTTTTTGGGGATTTTTGTATGGGGGGTGTTTTGTTTTGTTTTATTTTTTGTCTCTTAATGAGTAAAACTGCTTAGTATCCCAAAGAACTTTCTGAGGACCATTTCTCCTGAAATTTTTTTGAGGTTTGTACCACCAGATGGCACAACTGAGCTGCAGTTTAGTTACCTGGGAAGTTCTCTAGTTGTCTGGACACATCTCCTTTAAAAATGTTATTTAAGATAAGCTATGTAAAATAACAAAACTTACTTCAGTCCTTTGGAGGGACTTAGTCTCCTGAGCGAATTTATTCTTTGATTGTATGCCCTGGGTGATGCCCAGTCCTAGCTAGACACCTGTATTCCCCTCACTCATCCTCACCTCTGGATCTGAGACACCTAGTGGTTATGCTGCACTTTCCATCTGCCTCCCTGAACACAGTGCCTTTTCAAATGTGTCACCAGAGGTGCACAGGAAAAATTTCCTGACCTTCACAGGGCCTCCCAGACTGGTTCAGTAGTCAAAACAGTTTCATAGTTTTGGAACTAATGAAAGATCAGATCAATAACAGTATCTCCATAGATCAGGAGGAGTCCATTTCATGCAAGGAGACGAGAAACAGCTTATTGTAGGGTCCTGAGTTAATCAGGCTTTCTACATCACTAGCCTCTGTGGCTGCCACCTGCAGTCTGGGCAGGGGTGCCTGGGACTGTGGGAATGGGGCACCCTTAATTGTAGACACCTGAGCCCAAAGAGCATAGTCCTGCATGTGTGTAAGTGTGCA